>MDKH01216159.1:0-23559 GCA_005239495.1 Nicotiana undulata
ACCTCTCTTTACATTATTGTTCATATTTATATTGACCAGCCTTACATACTCAGTACATTATTCTTACTGACGTCCATTTTATTTGTGGACGCTGCATGTCGTGCTGCAGGTCGCGATAGACAGGTAGACACAGTTCCCCCCACCACAGTAGGCTTTCCAATTCAGCGGTTATAGGCGAGCTCCTTTCTCCAGACTTGCAGTGGTCTTGGTATGCATTTTTGTTATAGATATTATGGGTATGTCGGGGCCCTGTTCCGACTATGTTGCATTACTTATGCTCCTTTAGAGGCTCATAGACAGGTGTCGGCTTATGTATAGTTTGGTATGCCTTGACAGATGATTTTTGTTGTATAGTCTTTAATGGAAGCGTGGTAGCTCCTAACTTATATATAGTTTCTTGGAAGTCTTGTTATCTCATGTTATGCATGTTCATTCCATTATCTTTCATTGTTTGGCGTTCATAATCCATATCTACCACTTATATTGGTCTCGTCGGCCCTTAAAGACAATAAGAGGATTAGATAGAATGTACGTTGGTGCTCGGCAGGTATGGCCCGGGTACCAGTCATGATCCTCCAGTTTGGGTCGTGACATGTTGTAACTAAAAAAATTATGAAATCTTTGTACTCATACAGAAAACTGTTATCAATAAAAACAGTTACGGATGAAAGATCACTATCCTTGTATCTTTTCAAAAAACTGCTATAAGCAAAAAAAACAGTTACAAATGAAAAAGCATTACCCTCGTATTTATTAAAAATTGTTGTCAATAAAAACTGGTTACGGGTAAAAACCCATACCTTTATAAAAGCTGTTACAAACAGAAAATAGTTATTCCCTTGTATTAACTCGAAAAAACATTTACATAAGAAAAACAATTATGAAATACAAGTGTATATCAAACCTGTTAAACGAAAACAGTTGCAACATGAGTTTTAGACGATAATCAAACACATGTGAAATATTATGAAACTTCACCACAAAAAATTTCATTAGAAACATTGTTAAACATGTAAAAAATTCATATCTCTCTATTGCATTTTTACACCATTATGAAGTTGAGACGACTTCTTCATTAAGTGTCGATCAAAAAAAGGGCCCTCTTTCACAAAACCGTACCTACTACGAAAAGGTACGGATAATCTAAGCATTTTATATGCAAAACTCATAGGTAAAACTTAAACCTCAAAAATGAAGCATGCAAAAGACTTAAAGAGTGAAACAAAAACTCAACGAAAATCAAAAGTCATACTTGCATTAATATATTAACGGCTAAGTAAACTAAGTATTAATTTATACTTAGCCGTATTAAATTTTGATACATTGCGGTGCCCCTAAGTTGTCATTTGGGGACTTAAAGGATCCAAACTTACCCCCGATAGGACTGGGGGTAACCACCAATTGAAACAAAAAAAAAGAGGAACCAACTTGTTAAACTTCTTCAGAATGGGGAATGACTTCACTGGCAGGAGGAGCAGCTTGGGATGAATAGACTTAAGCAGCAGGAGCCTCACCTTCAGGTGAAGAGAGATTCTGATCTTGTTGAGACTTCTCAACGGTCTCCTTGATTTTCGCAATTTCAGCATTAATGTCATAACCCTCTCAGCTCATTTCAGTCAATATGTCGAGGCGAGAGTTCATATACGCCAAACTAACATCAACGGCTACCCTGTCTTCAGGAGCTTCGTAATCTTTCTCCCATAGCCCAACCTCAGCCCTTAATTCATCCCTCTCAGCCACGGCAGCATCATTAGAGGCCCTTAAAAGAGCGAGAGACCTTTCTAGGAATTCAACTTTCTCCAAAGAGTTGCGGAGATCCTCTTAGGTCTGAGTAAGTGATTGCACAAGTTTGCCCAAATACTCCTCCTTTTGGTCTAATAGGGCCTTCAAGCTCTTAATCTCTTCAAAGTCACGGGATAACTGCTCTGCGAATGAGGACTCTAAGACGTTCTTATCCTTGCCTACCTGATCGAAAGATGCCTTCTCCACGGCCAACTCTACCGTCATGACCCTCACTTGCTGCTCCAAGGTACATTGCCTTCTTCTACAGCCTCCATGTCGAGCCTTAAGCTTTCATACTGCTCTTTCCAGTTATCTGCTTGAACACGCAATTCCTTTACTTCATGCTCCGTGTGAGAAACCCTCTTCATAAGCTCTGTGCCTATAAGATTGATCTACAAAAGGAAATCAATTAGATATGATAAGTATGTTTACAAGAATGAACAAAAGAAAATGCATTCTACCTTTAAAGAAGTATACACGATCTCATTAGCCCATGTAAGGGAACTGTGGCTATCCAGCTTAGCTCTCTCTGTCGAACCTATCAACGGTTTCAACCACACATCAAGCTGGCCAGACTTTTTAAAGAGGCTACCCTCTGCCGGATCTTCTATCATCACCTACCTCATCTCCCTGCTGGAAGACCCTACTTTTGTAACAGAAGGCACGAAAGCAGGAACAGATGCGGGAGCCACGGGCAACGAAGTCTGAGGCGCCGAAATAGCCACGGGAGCAGGAGAAATAACTGTAACATTTGAGGGAAGTTCTCTAAAAGAAGGAGAGAAAATAGCCAGGGGAGCTTCATTAGCAGCAGGACCAAAACCTTCACGGAATAAAAGATCAACAGATTCACACACGGGAGAAGGAGTAGCATCCTCAGGGGCAAAAAATTCAACTTCAGGAAGGTGTAGACTCGTCTTCTGAGACCACCTTCCTTCTGCGTGACCTATGAATTAAAGAGCCCTCCTCTTCCTCCTCTTCTTCTGAGTTCCTTGACCCACCTGCTTTTCTCTTTGAAGAAGAAGAGCCTGAAATGATGTCCTGGGCTTGTGCCAGGGACAACTTGGGAACAGACGCGGATGCAGCAGAAACTCCACTAGCGGGAAACCCGGTCAAAAGAAAAGGGTTAAATAATGCTCAAAGTAAGGAAGAAGTACATTTCACGACTCGAAATCCCACCTTCGGGCCATGACTGCGTCTAACGTTTAACCCGCTAGAAAAGACAACGTTTGACCAAAATAAGCTAATTAACAACTAAAACGAACAAGATATAAGGCATCAATGGTCAACAATATAAAGGTTAACTAAATTCAAAATAATATAGCAACTTCGAAATAAAACCCATATACATATCCCAGAACTGGTGTCACATACTCACGAACTGTCTATGAGATTACTGAATACAATGGTCTGAAAATAAGTACATATGACTGTCTTTGAAACTATAAAATAAGACAGAACTGAAAGAGAAGGGTAGAAGGTGACGCCAAGGCCCACGAAAGTCTGCGGGTCTCCCTCGAGGTCTCCTGAATGAACTGGTGGAATGCTCCACCCGTCAGTGCCCACCGGGTCCGGCTGTGTAGTCTGCACAACATAAAGAAGTGCAGGTGTAGAATCAGTACAACCGACCCCATGTATTGAGTAAGTGTCAAGCCTAACCTCGGCAAAGTAGTGACTAGGCTAGGACCGACAACAATAGACATACATGTGCAATTCTATATAATAACAAGAAAATATCGACGGAAATAAACAGTATAAACAGATATGGGGAGAAACATGTTGGGGATAAGAAGGGCAACAAATATTAGCATAGTGGAACAGGGTAACAACTGAAATGTAACAGTAAAAGCAGGAATTTAACGCCTCAGAACAGATAATGAACAACACAAGGCACGGCATGTCCCCTCGTGCATCACCTCACAAATCACTCAACACGGAATGTCCCCTCGTGCGATAAACAATAACAATCATCACGGCATGTCCCCTCGTGTGATAAATAATAAACAATCAACACGGCATGTCCCCTCATGTAATAAATAATAAACAATCAGCACGGCATGTCCTCTCGTGCGATAAATAATAAACAATCAACACGGCATGTCCCCTCGTGTGATAAATAATAAACAATCAGCACGGCATGTCCCCTCTTGCGATAAATAATAAACAATCAGCACGGCATGCCCCCCCATGTGATAAATAATAAACAATCAGCATGACATGTCCCCTCGTGTGATACATAATAAACAATCAACACGGCATTTTCTCTCCTGTGATAAATAATAAACAATCAGCACGGCATGGCCCCTCGTGCGATAAATAATAAACAATCAACACGACATGTCCCCTCGTGTGATAAATAATAAACAATCAGCGATATAATGTGCAAACTAACAATAAGAAATCTTAAGTGTACAGAAATACTCAATAAAATCCTATCGTCCTGGCAAGGGAGTCAGCTTCTAAACAAATAACTAAATAACTCCCCACGTCGTGAAACAACATCAATGTATCGCTTCTAAATCACCACTTACTTATAGTACAGAGAATATTAAGAACACTGTATGATTCATCACAATTGACTCACGGGCATGCTTGACCACAACATATAAGAACTCGTCACCTCGCCTATACGTTGGACATGAATACACATAGCAAATAAGACTCTATGCCTAATCCCTCAAGCTAAGGTTAGGCCAAACACTTACCTCGGCTCCAAATGCAAGTCAAGCTTCAATCACAACCTTTCCTCTCGAATCCAACTCCGAATCGACAATATCTAGACACAATTGAGTTATTACATCAATAGTTACTCAATAAACCAATTCCAAAGCCTAATTATACATTTTCTATTATTCTTCCAAAAATACTAAAATTCGACCCCGGGCCCGCACGCTCAAATCCCGAAAATTCTCGAAGGGATCACTCACCCATAGCCTAAGGATCATAAATATGAAGTTTCCACTTGAATTCATAACATTAATAGGACAATACGCGAATTTCCAAAAGAACCCTAAATTTACTACCCAATTCTTGATTTTCCATTATTTTAGTAGGTAATCCCATTAACTATTCACGCATGAAACTAGTATTAGGAAGGAATTAACTTACATTAACAGTAGCTAGGTCGTGGTGTGTCCTTCCCAAGCTCACAAGTCTCTAATGGGGTTTTTGGTATGAAGGGAATGAAGAAATCCCATGTTTTTGGCATTTAAAACAGTCTGGCCTACAGGGGTTCCGCACTTGCGGCCTTGGGACAGCACCATCGGTCTCGCACCGGCGAGAAACGATCGCACCTGCGGAAAATGGAAAAGCAGGCTGGGGTCGCACCTGCGGAGCTGGGACCGCACCTGCGGCTCCGCTCCTACGAAAAAGGAACCGCACCTGCGGAACCTCTGCACCTGCGAGGCTGGGACCGCAGGAGCGCTCCTGCACCTGTGGCTGCGCAACCGCACCTGCGGTCACATCAGCAACAGCTGCACCAGCAGTTGTTCTAGCTGGTGTTTAGCCACGTTGGGTGTCCTAAAGGCACCTGGGCCCACCCGAGCCCCCGCCCAAATATACCAACAAGTCCTAATTCATTATACGGACTCGCTCGAGCCTTCCGAACACCCATAACAACAATAAATCTCAAAATCACATCCCAAAACCCCTAAAATCCTAACTTAAGAAACTTCAAGTTCTTGATTCTATAACAATGCGCCAGACCGACCTATACAACTCGGAATGACATCAAATTTTGCAGACAAGTGATAAATGACATAACGGGACTATTCCTGATCTCGGAATCACATTCGGACCTCGATAACAGAAAATCACGCTCCAAAACAAATCTCAAATTTAAGGAAATCTTTATAACTCATTAACTCTCAATTTCCCATTTTTGATCCGAAACACGTCAAATCAAGTCCGTTCCTTACCAAATTTCACATATTGAACCTGTTCCGGGCTCCAAAACCATAATACGGGCCTGGCAACACATGTTTCACATCGAGGTTCATTTTCATAAGCCTTTATTATTTTCAGAAAACAATTTTCTACAAAAATTCATTTCTCGGAATTCGATTCCCGGCATATGCCCAAGTGCCATATTTTCTTACGGACCCTCCAAGACCGTCAAATCACGGGTACGGGTCCGTTTACCAAAAATGTTGACCAAAGTCAACTTTATTCAATTAATTATCATAAATTCGGCTCTTTATCAAGTTTCCACATAAAGGCTTCCCGGCTACGCGCCCGGGCTGCACACGTACATCGAGGTGAGATTAACGGAGGCTTTTGGGGCCTCGGAACACAGTCATAATCAAATTTACATAGGATGACTTGTTGGGTCATCAAAATCTCCACCTCTAAAACAAACGTTCGTCCTCGAACGGACATAGAAAGGTACCTGAATCGGGGAAAAGATGGGGATATCGGCTCCGCAAATCGGACTCGGACTCCCAGGTCGCTGCCTCAACAGGCTGACCTCTCCACTGAACATGAACTGAAGGATAACTCTTCGATCTCAACTGACGAACCTGCCGAGCCAAAATGGCTACTGGCTCCTCCTCATAATCCAACTAGAAACCACTGAAATCAAGTACATGAGATGGATCCGTAATATACCTCCGGAGCATAGACACATGAAACACCAGGTGCACGACTGATAAGATCGGCGACAAGGCAAGTCGGTAGGCCACCTCTCCTACCTTATCCAATATCTCAAATGGACCAATGTACCTAGGGCTCAACTTTCCCTTCTTCCCGAACCTCATCACGCCCTTCATAGGCGACACTCGAAGAAATACCCGGTCTCCTATCATGAATGCCAAATCTCGAACTCTGCAATTCGCATAAACCTTTTGCCTGGACTGAGTTGTACGAAGTCTATCTTGAATAATCTTCACCTTGTCCAAGGCATCCTGGACTAACTCAGAACCCAACAATCTAGCCTCTCCCAGCTCGAACCATCCAACTGGAGACCGACACCGTCTACCATACAACGCCTCATACGGGGCAATCTGAATGCTCGCCTGATAGCTGTTGTTGTAGGCAAACTCAGCTAAAGGCAAGAACTGGTCCCATGAGCCACCAAAGTCAATGACACAAGCCCGCAACATATCCTCCAAAATCTGAATAGTAAGCTCGGACTTTCCGTCCGTCTGAGGATGAAATGATGTGCTCAAATCAATCTGTGTGCCCAACTCTCGCTGAAATACTCTCTAGAAATAGGAGGTAAACTGAGTACCTATGTCTGATATAATGGATAAGGGCACACCATGCAATCGAACAATCTCTCTCATATATATCTTTGCCAACTTCTCCGTTGAATATGAAACTGATACCAGAATGACATGCGCTGACTTGGTCAGCCTATCCACAACAACCCAAACCGCATCAAACATCCTCTGAGTCCATGGGAGTCCAACTACAAAATCCATGGTGATACGCTCCAACTTCCACTCAGGAAGCTGAATCTTCTTCATCAAACCACCGAGTCTCTGGTGCTAGTACTTAACCTACTAACAGTTCAAGCACCGAGCTACATAAGCTACAATATCCTTCTTCATCCTCCGCCACCAATAGTGCTATCGTACGTCCTGGTACATCTTCACGGTGCCCGGATTAATGGAATACCGGGAACTATGGGCCTCCTAAAGAATCAACTCACGAATACCATCAACATCAGGTACACAAATACGGCCCTGCATCCGCAAAACTCCCTCATCATCAACCGTAACAAGCTTGGCACCTTCCTGCCGGACTGTATCTCTAAGAACACATAAATGAGGATCATCATATTGCCTGGCCCGAATACGGTCATACAATGAAGAACGGGCCACGATATGGGCCAACACACTGCTAGTCTCAGA
Source organism: Nicotiana undulata (assembly GCA_005239495.1). Classification (NCBI taxonomy): domain Eukaryota; kingdom Viridiplantae; phylum Streptophyta; class Magnoliopsida; order Solanales; family Solanaceae; genus Nicotiana; species Nicotiana undulata. The sequence continues at coordinate 7,632 of MDKH01216159.1, forward strand.
AACCTCCAACCTCACAAAGCGCTTGGCTAAAGCCTGAACATCCAAAGCAAGAGGTCGCTCTCCGACTGATAAATAAGCTATGATGCCCATACTGACTGACTTCCGGCTCAAAGCATCGGCCACCACATTGGCCTTTCCCGGATGGTAAAGAATAGTAATATCATAATCCTTCAGTAACTCTAACCACCTTCTCTACCTCATGTTCAACTCCTTTTGCCTGAATAAGTATTGTAAACTCTTATGATTTGTAAACACCTCACAAGGCACACCATACAAGTAATGCCTCCAAATTTTCAATCCATGAACAATAGCTGCAAGCTCCAGATCATGAACTGGATAGTTCTTCTCATGAATCTTCAACAGACGAGAAGCATAGGCTATAACCTTGCCATCATGCATCAACACTGCACCAAGCCCAACCCGTGACGCATCACAATACACGGTATACGGTCCTGATCCTGTGGGCAAAACTAACATTGGTGTCGTGGTCAAGGTCGTCTTGAGCTTCTGAAGCTCGCCTCATAATCATTCGACCACCTGAACTGGGCACACTTCTGGGTCAACCTGGTCATCGGGGATGCGATAGATGAAAAGCCCTCCACGAATCGGCGATAATAACCTGCTACGCCCAAGAAACTCCGAATATTTGTAGCTGAAGTGGGCCTAGGACAATCTCTGACTGCCGAAATCTTCTTGGGATCTACCTGAATACCCTCTAACGAAACCACGTGGCCTAGAAATGCAAATGAACTCAACCAAAACTCACACTTGGAGAATTTGGCATACAACTGGCTATCCCTCAAGCCTGAACACTCGGTTCATCAACTCCATGAATGCAGCGGGGGCATTTGTCAATCCGAATGACATCACCAAGAACTCATAATATCCATAACGAGTGCGAAAGGCCGTCTTAGGGACATCAGAAGCCCTAATCCTCCGCTGGTGGTAACCTGGTCTCAAGTCTATCTTGGAGAACACTGTAGCACTTTGAAGCTGGTCAAATAGATCATCAATTCTTGGCAGAGGATACTTATTCTTGATAGTAACCTTATTCAGCTGCCGGTAGTCAATACACATCCTCATTGAGCCATCTTTCTTCTTGACAAACAACACTGGAGCACCCCAAGGAGAAACACTAGGCCTAATGAATCCTATCCAACAAGTCCTGCAACTGATCCTTCAATTCCTTCAACTCTGGCAGGGCCATACGATACAGCGGGATAGAAATGGGCTGAATGCCCTAGGCCACCTCGATACAAAAGTCAATATCCCTGTCAGGTGGCATACCCGGCAAGTAAGTAGGGAAAACCTCTGGGAACTCATGAACCACATGTATAGACTCTATAGAAGGAACCTCAGCACTAGAATCACGAACATATGCCAAATAGGCAAAACAACCCTTCTCGACCATACGGTGAGCCTTCATATAAGAAATAACTCTGCCAGAAGAATGACTAGGAGTCCCTCTCCACTCCAAACGAGGTACTCCTGGTAAGGATAAGGTCACTGTCTTGGCATGACAGTCCAGAATAGCATGATAGGGAGATAGCCAATCCATCCCCAATATAACATCAAAGTCCACCATATCTAGAAGCAAAAGATCAACCTAAGTCTCCATACCACCAATAACTACTAAGCAAGCACGGTAGACTCGATCTACCACTATAGAATCACCCACCGGTGTAGACACATACACAATAGTACTCAAGGAATCACGAGGCATACTCAAATAAGGGGCAAAATATAAAGACACATAGGAGAATGTAGAACCCGGATCAAATAACACCGAAGCCTCTCGGCTGCAAACTGAAACCGTACCTGTAATAACTGCATCAGAAGCCTCAGCGTTAGGCCTGGCAGGAAAAGCATAACACCGGGGTTGAGCCCCTACAGCCAGAACAGCACTAGGTCTACCTGCTACGGGTTGACCCCTACCTCTCATGACCTGCCCTCCACCTATATAATTCTAACCTCCACCTCTAGTACCACGACCACCACCCCTAGCTGGCTGAGGGGGTGGGGGTGCACGTGATGCGGGAACCATGGTAAGGGAACCCTGATACTGGGAACCACCAAGACAACGAGGGAAAAACCTAGAAATATACCCCATACCACCGCAAGTGTCCCTGACGACCAGAATGACTACCCTGAAGACTCTAAATCGGCGGTGTACTGATGGAAGCTGATGATGCACTACGGAATGCATGGAGTGCTGACTGATAAGGCCTAGAAGGATGACCTCTGCCAAAGGAATCTCTGTCTCCAGAGGAGGCACCACTGAAACGGTCGAAATGACGAGGTCTCTTGTCAGACCCCTGATCACTACCCTGGGATAATACCATCTCAATGCGTCTGGCCACATCAGCTTCATCCTGGAAGGAGATATCAGTACCCGTCTCCCTGACCATCTGAGGTCTGATAGGCTGAGCTAGACCCTCAATAAATCTCCAAACCCTCTCCTGATCAGTGGGAAGTATCATAAGTGCATGCCTGGCTAGAGTGATGAACCTAGTCTCGTACAAAGTGACAGACATAGATCCATGCTGGAGGCGCTCAAACTGCCTCCGAATATCCTCTCGCTGAGTAATGGGAAGAAATTTCCACAAGAATAGCTCGAAGAACTGAGCCCAAGTCAATGCTGCAGACCCAGCTGGACTGGTCAAGCAATAGTCTCTCCACCAAGTCTTAGTGGAACCCGAAAGATGAAATGTAGCAAAGTCAACTCCATTGGACTCCACAATGCCCATGTTCCGAAGAACCTTATAACAGCTGTCCAAGTAATCTTGGGGGTCCTCTGATGGTGCACCAGTAAATATAGTAGTGAATAACTTGGTGAAGCGGTCCAACCTCCATAGAGCGTCTGCTGACATGGTTGCTCCCTCAACGGCGGGTGCCACAATACCCAGCTGAACTACTCCGGATGTCTGAGGTGCCGGAGTCTGGAACTGAGTGGAAAACTGCTTTGCCGTATGAATAGCAGGAGTCTGGGTCCCTCCCCAAGCCTGAGATCCAGCTGGTGCAGTAGGAAGAAGACCGGCCTGAGACACACTCTCCATGAGTCCCACTAAGCGGACTAGAGCGTCCTGAAGCACAGGGGTAACAATGAACCCCACTGGGACATGAGCTGGTCCAACTGGGACTGTCTGAGCAGGAACCTCACCGGCATAGTCTACCGGTGGGTCCTCAGCTGGAGCTGCTGCTCTAGCTCTGCCTCGGCCTCTAGTGCAGCCTCGGCCCCTCGTAGGAGCTGCAATAGGAGGATCAGGCTTCTTATCGGTCGATGAGGAAGCACGCGTCCTCGCCATCTGCGAGAGAGTAGGATAGACACTCAATTAGTATTTAGAATTTAAATGGCATGACAGAAAATGAAAGATATGAAGTTATTCCTAACTTTGCAGCCTCTGGTGATAAGTACAGACGTCTCCGTACCGATCCCTCAAACTCTACCATGTTTGTCCGTGAGTTGTGAGACCTAAGCAACCTAGAGCTCTGATACCAACTTGTCACGACCCGAAATCCCAACTTTCAGGCCATGACTGTGTCTAACGTTGAACCTGCTATGTAAGCCAACGTTTGAACCAAATAAGCTCATTAACAACTAAAACGAACAAGATAACTAAGGCATCGATGATCAACAATATGAAGGTTGACTAAATTTAAAATAATATAGCAACTTCGAAATAAAACCCATATACATATCCCAGAACTGGTGTCACATACTCACGAACTGTCTATGAGATTACTGAATACGATGGTCTAAAAATAAGTACATATGACTGTCTCTGAAACTATAAAATAAGACAGAACTAAAAGAGAAGGGTAGAAGGTGACGCCAAGGCCCACGAACGTCTGCGGGTCTACCTTGAGGTCTCTTGAATGAACTGGTGGAATGCTCTCTCCGTCAGTGCCCACCGGGTTCGGCTGCGTAGTCTACACAACATAAAGAAGTGCAGGTGTAGCATTAGTACAACCGACCCCATGTACTAAGTAAGTGTCGAGCCTAACCTCGGCGAAGTAGTGACGAGGCTAGGACCGACAACAATATACATACATGTGCAATTCTATATAATAACAAGACAATATTGAATGAAATAAACAGTATACACAGATACGGGGAGAAACATGATGGGGATAAGAGGGGCAACAAATACTAGCATAGTGGAACAGGGTAACAACTGAAATGTAACAGTAAAAGCAGGAATTTAACACCTCCGAACAGATAATGAACAACAGAAGGCACGGCATGTCCCCTCGTGCATCACCTCATAAATCACTAGGCACGAAATGTCCCCTCGTGTGATAAACAATAACAATCATCACGTCATGTCCCCTCATGTTATAAATAATAAACAATCAACACGGCATGTCCCCTCGTGTGATAAATAATAAACAATCAGCACAGCATGTCCCCTCGTGCGATAAATAATAAACAATCAACACGGCATGTCCCCTCGTGCGATAAATAATAAACAATCAGCGATATAATATGCAAACTAACAATAATAAATCTTAAGTGTACAGAAATACTCAATAAAATTTTATCGTCCCGGCAAGGGACTCAGCTATAACCAAACTTGCTCAGAGATATAATTTCAACAGTAAAACCTCAACTAAAACAAATAACTCAATAACTCCGCACGTCGTGAAACAACATCAATGTATCACTTCTAAATCACCACTTACTTATAGTACAGAGAATATTAAGAACACGTATGATTCATCACAATTGACTCACGGGCGTGCTTGACCACAACATATAGGAACTCATCACCTCACCTATACGTTGGACATGAATACACATAGCAAATAAGACTCTATGCCTAATCCCTCAAGCTAAGGTTAGGCCAAACACTTACCTCGGCTCCAAAATGCAAGTCAAGCTTCAATCACAACCTTTCCTTTCGAATCCAACTCCGAATCGATAATATCTAGACACAATTGAGTTATTAGCATCAATTGTTTTTCAATAAACCAATTCCAAAGCCTAATTATACATTTTCTATTATTCTTCCAAAAATACTAAAATTCGACCCCGGGCCCGCACGCTCGAATCCTTAAAATTCTCGAAGGAATAACTCACCCATAGCCTAAGGTTCATAAATATGAAGTTTCCACTTGAATTCATAACATTAAACGGACATTACGAGAATTTCTCAAGAACCCTAAATTTACTACCAAATTCTTGATTTTCCATTATTTTAGTAGGTAATCCCATTAACTATTCATGCATGAAACTAGTATTAGGAAGGAATTAACTTACCTTAACAGTAGCTAGGTCGTGGTGTGTCCTTCCCAAGCTCACAAGTCTCTAATGGGGTTTTTGGTATGAAGGGAATGAAGAAATCCTGAGTTTTTGTCATTTAAAACAGTCTGGCCTATAGGGGTTCCGCACCTGCGGCCTTGGGACCGCACCGGCGAGAAAAGATCGCACCTGCAGAAAATAGCAAGGCAGGCTGGGGTCGCACCTGCGGAGCTAGGGACCGCACCTGCGGCTCCGCTCCTGCGGAAAAGAAATCGCACCTGCGAAACCTCCGCACCTGCGAGGCTGGGACTGCAGGAGCGGTCACACCTGCGACTGGGCAACCGCACCTGCGGTCACATCAGCAACAACTGCACTAGCAATTGTTCTAGCTGGTGTTTAGCCCCGTTGGGTGTCCGGAAGGCACCTGGTCCTACCCGAGCCCCCGCCCAAATATACCAAGTTCTCAAAATCACATCCCAAAACCCCTAAAATCCTAACTTAAGAAACTTCAAGTTCTTGATTCTATAATAATGTGCCGGACCGACCTATACAACTCGAAATGACATCAAATTTTGCAGACAAGTCACAAATGACATAACGGGACTATTCCCGGTCTCGGAATCACATTCGGACCTCGATAACATAAAATCACACTCCAAACCAAATCTCAAATTTAAGGAAATACTTATAACTTCATTAACTTTTAAAGTCTTTTCCTTACCAAATTTCACAGATAACTCAAATAATACATATTGAACCTGTTCCGGGCTCCAGAATCATAATACGGGCCTGGCAACAGAGGTTTCACATCGAGGTTCATTTTCATAAGCCTTTATTATTTTAAGAAAACAATTTTCTCTAAGAATTCATTTCTCGGACTTGGGTCCTCGGAATATGATTCCGGGCATACGCCCAAGTCCCATTTTTTCCTACGGACCGTCCGAGACCGTCAAATCATGGGTCCGGGTCCGTTTACCAAAAATGTTGATCAAAGTCAACTTTATTCAATTAATTATCAAAAATTCGTATCTTTATCAAGTTTCCACATAAAGGCTTCCCGGCTACGCGCCCAGGCAACACACGCACATCGAGGTGAGATTAACAGAGGCTTTCTGGGCCTCGGAACACAATCATAATCAAATTTACATAGGATGACCTTTTGGGTAATCACAGTACAAACAAAAACTTCACTTACCCTGAGTCTTAACTCTCCAACAAAACCTCCCAGATAGGTACTTCAATGAACGTTCTTCTAACGGAGCAGTTAACAAAAGCTTTTCTACCCAATCTCGGAAATCGTAGATATTCTCGACGGTTCCCATGATTGCTGCAAAAAGAAGAAACAACTACGATATTGACAAAATATCTATAAAAAAAAAGCAAGTATTGTTAGAAAAAGTATACTCACGTGCAAGATTCCACCTCTCAGGGAAGGGAAGATTCTCTTCACCTACTAAACAAGCAGTAGGAACAACAACATACCGAAGAAACCAACCTCGATCTTTATCATCGTCAGGAGCCATTAACACCCTTTTACTCCTGACAGCCAGGGTAAAAGGTCCTTGGCGGAACAACATTGGAGAATAGAGGTGAATACGATGATGAAAGGTGAAGGGGACCGAAGCTAAAGTAGCCAAATATCTAAGACATGCAACAACTCGCCATACAAGAGGACTGACTTGTCCCAAGCAAATTTTGAAAAATCGACAGAACTCGATGATAACTGGGTTGATGAGAGGCTTGAACCCTAATGTAAAGAGATAGGTATAAAAAAAAGAATACTCCGTCTTGTAAGACGTTATTCTTTGATTACTATTTGGAACGATGAGAGGAAGATCAGACCTCCAATAACAGTCCCTACGTACAAGAGGAATTAAACCTTCAGTGATCTGGGTAGGGTACTTGTCAATACTATCAAGAGGCGACAATGAAAAAAGCTGATCTTTAAGGGACTGAATATCCCTAGCAAAGGTGAATTCTGCAGGTACTATTTCATCAACCCTCGGTTCACGCAAAGTTTCATGATGTTCTCTACCTTTTGACAAAAATCTAGAAGCACTAGCCCTCAGAGATGATAAAGACCTAGAAGAAGGAGGGGAAATAATTTGAGAAGAGGAAGAAACCCTTGAAGGAGTAGAACCTAAACTCCTCAACCTGCCGCCTCTCCTACTCCGCGTCGGAGTAGAAGAGGGAGTCAAATCATCTACGTTTATGACTCTCTTAGATTGGTTTGAGGAAGACATATTTACAAAGACAAGAAAAAGTTCTTTACAAATAAAGTTTGAAAGTTAGAAGATTTTCGTGAAATTAATGAAAGGAAAAGGGGTATTTATACTCGAAGACAACCGTCAAAAATTGGAAAAAACAATTATGTGAAAGCTATAATTGAAGGTGGCACTTCGTGACTGATGCAGCCGCAAAAAGCCCTAAAAGGCGCTGAACAATTGCAGAACCAATTCGGAAATGCCACGTGGCATAAGAATTAAATGGAAATGACAAGTGATGCCTACGTTCAGAGAAGGATGTGATATTTCGAGAGAAGAGGCGGCAAAATATTCCCGCCATAAATGAGTATCCACTTACCAAATATTAATCGATAAATAAATGGTAAGTGGGGGGGAGGGGGGATATTATCTGTGTTGGTAAAAAAGAGCTTCACACGTGTAATAATTCTTGATGACTCAGCAGTCTATGTCGAGCAATGATAACACGACAGTTGGACTGGACTCTATGAAGAGGTATGAGGCCGAGGCACGGCAAAACATACCCACGGGGTAATTAGCTATCGGAGTCGCAACCTAATTGAGAAGATAAAGAGATACGGTCAGAATGTATCCGGGCAGAACAAAGGGCAGATTCAAAGATCTTTAATTAATGATCCACACGTTACACAACCTTCACGCAACAGTTACGGTTACTCATTGTAACGTTACATTAATGCCATAATTAATTATTAATGCACAATCATTGAAAAAGGTAGACGTTATATTAAGAAATTCCCTATATAAGGGAATAAAATATAACTATTTTCTGTGTAATACACTTATTTTCTGTGCTTCTTATTGTTTTCCATTTACGTATTTTACTTACGATTATCAATTTTACCTTGGTTATCAGAAACCCGCGTTCATCCTAAAAATTGATTTAGTCAAAGTATCTAATTATTTTGTTAAACAATAATAGCCATAACATTAGGCAGAGTTTCAGAATATACGTAGGTGACAGTTTATTTTTATTATTGTTTATCCTAGAACAGGATTTGTACGTGTGCATAACAGTATGAAGCAGGATTGCGGAAGATACCAATTATTAGCATCATTTATCGTAACACAGGATTTTTCTAAGTGATATGACAGTAATATCAAGTGATATACTGAAACAGTAGACATGAGACCTAGGAAGCATGATTTCTAATGCATGATTTGCACATATTAGTCCTAAACATGAGTTCTATTTCTCAAGTAGAAATATAAACCTAAGGACATGATTTCTACCCTTTGGCATGCATAGTTACCCTTTTCCCTTTTCACTATCCATCCGCAATAGTTGTTTATAAGTAAATTATTACCATTGCATGAATTACATAAGTGAACAAAGGAAATATAAGAAGTTATACAATAGGGAGCCTACCAATAGACCCAGATCTCCAGAAGTCTCAATGCCAATAGTGTTTTACAGCCTTTCACATAATCCAGATATGTCAGGGTTCCCTAAGGACCTCAAGGGACCCCGGGCAGTGTTCACACCCAGATTTTAATAACCATAATGAGTAAGTGTAGTGTGGAAGGGCCAGCTCTAATGCATCAGAGTTCAGAGGGATCTCATAGGGATCCCAAAGCAATCACACATTAGAGGGGCAGAACCTATGTTTCTAAGAGTATACTGAGAGTGCTTGACATAGTTTTGAAAAGATTAAGTAGGAAAAAATATTTTGAAATAAGCTTTGAAGGACAATAGAAGAGTTTACTCAGTGAAGGCAGTCTGAGAAGGGGTAGGGCTACTAGAACAACAACTCAACATAAAAACAGCACACACAGAACAAGGATTTCAAGACATGTTCAGTATCCACAAGCAGGGAGATGAGGGTTGGGGACAAATATAAAGCACATAGGGAAAACACACAGTGACAGAGTCACACATAGGTTCTGCATGGGTTCGGGACTACATAGAGATTAAGTAACATATAGTGCAGATTGTTGTGTTCCAGGAATCAAAGAAGATAGAAGTGGGGCAGAATCACATTGAAACATGCAAAATGGGGTAATAAACATGCTGATTCTAAAGGGGGGAAATACATAACATGTAAAATGGATAACAGTGTAATCAAGTTAAGTGCAAACATCACAGCAAAACCATAAGTAGAAACATATCATAAACAGGATGAATTGAAGCACTAAGAGAAACATATTGTTTTTGAAACTCGAATTGTAATTAGGACATACCAGATATGAGATGTCAAACATAGGATAAAGAACTTAAAGAGTAGAATAATCAATTTTGGCTTGCAGCCGACTGATAATAGCAAGTAATCAGAAGAAGAACAGAAGAGAGTATGTGTGTGTGTAAGAGAGAGTTGAACAATGTATGTTCGTGTGTTTTGATAATGAAAGAGTTAAGTACTTATAGTTTTGAAAATAGGTAACAAATAATAGTTCAACACAATTATAGAAGTAAACATCAATTAGAATCATATTAATGTAAGTACTCCCTTTAGTTAAGGAGTCATTGTTCAAACGGTAATAAACAGTAATAACATAAGAAAAGAAAATCGTGTAGACTGATGGTAACACATAAGGAAATAAAATTTCAGCAAAGAGAGAGATAAGAGAGATGAAACAGGAGAGTGAGTGAGGGAAAATGAGAGAGGGGGAGGGTAGTCTTTAGGTTTAATTATGGAAATGATTCTCTGGACCGTTGATCAATTTTTATCAACGGTCGAGATTGAATCAGGATTGGGCCGGGTAATATAGGAATTGGGCTTGGGGTCTGTTGGCTTATTTAATTGGGTTAGGAATTAGGAAGATTTTAGGCTATAATTCAAATAAGATGTCTAGCTTTAAATACCTAATTATATGAACTAAAAATAATTTATAAAAATAATTGATAATTATAAAAAATTAAATTCATGTTTAGAGAATAAATTAAAATGATTACTCAGTATTTAAAAATACAGATGATTAATTGCTGGGTAAACATAGTACAAAATCAAATGATTGGGCTATAATTTCAAAGGTACTGCAATTATAGCCAAACTGTACAAATTTGGCTAATTGTGAAATAATTTGGTCTTAGTAGGACTCTAAATAATAAATAAAATCAGGAAATGCTTTTGAAATCATTTGTAATGCATTTTTTGTAATTACTTATTGGAAATAAAAAGCTAGATAAATAAAAATAAATTAATAAAACATAGGAAAAATATAGAAAAATACCAACTACTATGAAAGCATGGTTTTGAAGGTATATATGCAAATTAAAAAATATTTTGAGGAAAAATTGGGTATCAACAGCTGCCCCTCTTTACGCGGGGAGGATGAAAGAGTTTTCTGGTAAAGATATGATGGCCAATTCTGACGAGCGAAGCGATTAGGAGAGATTTAGGTTGCACCCTGGTTTCTGAGCTGCCTACATATCCCTGGTTTTACAGGTATCAGGTCGTATGAAGTTCCATATCCACCGGCGAAGTGTACTGATGGAGTTATTACAAGAACAGACGCAACATATAGGGCTGCATGAGTGAATGGTTTACAGGAAAGGTTAGGAGAACTGGAGCGTGACCGCTCCTGCTAGGATAGTCGTCGCTTGTCGGGTTACCTGAAAATAAAAGCAATACAAGCGTATACTGTTCATAAATTTAAACATTTTGCAAGTTCCCGTCGGACTATGAATGGTGTCTTCGGACGGTTGAGGATGACATCCTCAGACCATGATGTCCTAGGATATGAGTTGTTTGATAAAGGATTCCCAGGCCATGAAACGATGTTCTCGGGCTATGAAGATGGTTCCTCCGAACGATGATGCCTTTGAATAATGATAATGCAAAATTTAGAGATTCTCAGGCTATGACATGGTGTTCTCGGGCCATGAAAATGGTGCGTCCGAACGATGACGCCTTTGGACAGGTTGGCGATATTTCAGCCCATGAAATGCAGTAATCTAATGCTGACAAGACAGAGCTTAGCCTCGCGAGTTGAAGGGCAGAGCTTAGCCAGAAAGAAAAGCGAAGTAAGCAATGCTTGAGAGACAGGGCTTAGTCTCGATGAAAAACTAAATTGGAGGTAGAGCTTAGCCTCATGCAGGATGAAGGCAGAGATTAGCCTTATGCAAAAGGAAGGCAGAAAGGTAGCCTTATGCATTGAAAGACAGAAAGTTAGCCTTATGCAGATGGAGGTAGAGCTTAACCTCATGAAAAATGCAGACAGAGCTTAGTCTCATGCAAAAGGGAAGGCAGAAAGGTATCCTTATGCAGAGGAAGGAAGAGAGGTAGCCTTATGCAAGTGGAAGGCAGAAAGTTAGCCTTATGCAGATGGAGGTAGAACTTAACCTCATGATGATGGAGACAGAGCTTAGTCTCTGCCTTATGCAGAGAAAGGCAGAAAGTTAGCCTTATGCAAATGGAAGGCAGAAAGTTAGCCTTATTCAGAGGAAGGCAGAAAGTTAGCCTTATGCAAGTGGAAGGCAGAAAGTTAGCCTTATGCAGTGGAAGGCAGAAAGTTAGCCTTATAAGAGTGGAGGTAGAGCTTAACCTCATCCAGATGGAGACAGAGCTTAGTCCCATGCAAACGGAGGGAAGAAAGGTAGCCTTATGCAAGGGAAGGCAGAAAGTTAGCCTTATGTTGATGGAGGCAAAAAGGTTAGCCTTATGCAGAGGAAGGCAGAAAGTTAGCCTTATGCAGATGGAGGCAGAAAGGTAGCCTTATGCAGAGGAAGGCATAAAGGTAGCATTATGCAGAGGAAGGTAGAAAGTTAGCCTTATGCAAGATTAAATAAATGACAGTAGATTTTCTTAGCTGGTAGCAGACTGCGGTATCGTGATCGTTGTGAGCATTGTGACTATGGAGCATTGTTTTGTTTGTGATGATAGAGAATGTCGACAGGTCTGACGGCTTTGAGAATCGTATCTTTGAGAAATATTTGCCCTTTGGGCGGACAGTGAACCTTAGCATTTGCAGCTATGCTGAAATTTGTGCATGTATCCAATGAAAAATCGTGAGTTCTGTTAATGGGGAAGGTTGGTCCGTATCCCTGCTGGCTTCTCTTGACTTGTACACTTGGTCTGATGATCCTGTTCATATCATCGGGGTAGCGTTTGCTAAAGAAAGTTTTTTTCAAGAGTAAGTATGCATAATTTTGTAAAGATATAATACAAACATATATTTTAAAATAGTTTAGATGAACCGACGACCGTGACACGGTTCAAGACATTGCAACTTCTCCTGCTACGGAATTTTAAGGATCCTCCTCAAACTTCTGCCCCAGTTTGATGGGTTGATGCTTCTGACTGTTTCGCATGCGGCGATTGGCTGAACTTGCTTCGGAATTTTGGGGGTCATTCTCAAAATTCTGCCCCAGTTTCCAATTGCGGGGAAAAATTAAAAAAAAATTAATTGTGACCGAACCCATAGGGCTACCTACGTATACCCTCTTTAACGGGATCAGGTCAGGCGTAGTTCAATTTACATCATTCAGATAAAGGATTACACATAATAACGTTTAACTGGATTTGAGTTGATTAGCTTTGGCAAGACTTCTCCGTCCATTTCTGCAAGTATAAGTGCTCCTCATGTCAATACTCGGTGAACCGTATATGGACGTTGCTAGTTGGGAGAGAATTTACCTTTGGCTTCATCTTGATGTGGGAAGATCTTCTTCAACACCAGCTGCCCCGGTGTGAACTGTCTTGGTTTGACTCTTTTGTTGAAAGCTCTGGACATTCTATTCTGATAAAGTTTCCCGTGAAATACTACATTAATCCTTTTTACGTCTATGAGGGCTAGTTGCTCATAATGACTCTTTACCCATTCTGCATCACTACGCTCGACTTCTCGTATGATTCTCAAGGAAGGAATCTCCACTTCGGCAAGAATAACAACATCTGTACCATAGACCAATAAGTAGGGAATTGCCCATGTTAATGTGAGGATTGTGGTGCGATATCCTAGTAAAGAAAATGATAGATTCTCGTGCCACTTCTTGTGTTATTCTATCATCTTCCTCAGTATCTTCTTGATGTTTTTGTTGGCGTCTTCTACAGCTCCACTCATCTGAGGTTTGTAGGCTTTGGAATTCTTGTGTCTGATCTTGAAAGTCTCGCACATAGCTTGCATCAGGTCACTGTTGAGATTGGAACCATTGTCGGGTGATGATTGACTCTGGAACTCCGAATCAACACAGATACGGTCACGAACAATGTAGATGGTCTAAAAGGAGTTGCGAAGTATTATTTATGTTGCACGGGGTGATCCTTTAGGCTAAAAACTTAGGACCCGCTCCCCCTCTCCTTTATAAATTTACTATTCAAACTTTGTCATTTAATATTGACCAATGTAGTTGTATTCTTATAGTCATACTAAGATTTGTACTAATTCTTGTCGTGTTATAATAAAATTCTTCGACCTTTATATTCTCTTTTGTTTATTTGATCATCTAGCCTAATTACATAATCCACATAGTATTAAGTCGGCCAGACCAACAGTTATTGACATCGAAGAGTGCCTAACATCTTCTCTTTGAGATAATTTGAGCCCTTACCCGATCTTTGGTGGCGTTGACTAGATAAATCAGAGCTATTTGCAAATAAGTGCCCTAACAAACCTTAAGAATCATTAGGTGGAGACTCTTCTCTTTTAGTCTCTTCCTTAAGAGATTTGTCACCCATTGAAGCCCGCTTTCGCGAGAAATGGGGTGCGACAAATGGTGTAGTTTTATACCAACTTCTTAGTCTCTATGTCTCTTTTCTTTTCTTAATACAATACCTCACTAGTGATTATCTCTCTTTATTCTCTCACTAGTTACACCGCAGATCTAAAAGAACTACAATAGTTTTTTGGAGTAGAATAAAAAGAGGGTAGATGGTTTGATCAAAGTATATCTCTTCAAGTTCAAAACGAACGTTTATATACTTTTGAGGAGGCCTTCAAGAGTCTTGATTGAAAACCCACGAGATTTGATCCTTGAAAGGAATCACAGACTCATTTTTTCCAAGAATAAAGTTAGTTCTCGTTAGTCTTCCTTGATGAATGGACTTTGACGAGCCTTCCATTTCTTAGTGTTGATATCCCCTGGATCGCTGATTTCTGTGAATATGTTTTCCTTGAATCTGGGACCTTCCAGTAATAGCTTCTGATTGATTATTTTTGTCGGCTCTGCAGCGCTTTTTCCCTTTTTATCGTGGATTCCTTTTCCTTGATAGCTTCTTATCAATATCTGATTGATTTATTCAGTTAATTAATCTTTGATCTTCCTTTTGAGTTGTACTTCTTCCGTTAATCTATTATCATGATTGATTTCCTTGATCTATTCCAATTCCTTAGTGTATTCCTTGAGTTCCTACACCAACAGTGATTATATTATTTTTCATCATTAAAACTAAGAATTAACAACTTTCCTGCCGGTAGCATTAGTACTAGTCTCGTATTTTCGTTTCTCCTTATCCGCAGTTTTTTTTTACTATATGTTATTCTTTCATGTCACGACCCGATTTACCCTCCGAATAGTGTGGTGACGGCGCCTAGTCTCTACGACTAGGTAAGCCTATCACGACCCAAATTCCCACCCTTTCGGCCGTGACTGCGCCTAACGTTGAACCCGCCAGGCCAGCCAACGTATAACTTGCAATAGTAATTTAAAATCATTTAATACTGAACGAAACGATGGTTCGTCACTTTCAACAAATTCCCAACAAAATCCTGTAAGCATTGCTTAATAAAAATAACGAAACTTTAAGAATGCGGAGAATAAAGACATGACAAACATGAAATAACGTAAAACTTCCCACACTAGTAACTCTCAAAACTTTACTGAGCCTTCCAAATCCCTTCAATTGTTTCACAGCAGAGAAATAATAATAATATCTTAGAAAAACTCAAAATGAAATGATAAGACATCTACAACGAACAATCCCAAAACCGGGGTGTCACAATCCCACGGACTAGCTACTGGAATACTAAATACAAGTCTGGAAATGAAAATACAACACTGTCTTGAAAATAAGGAGAAAGACAATGAAGCGGTAAAGGAAAGAAGCCTCGGGATCCACGAACGCCAGTGTATACCTCGAAGCTCTGACGTGGACTGAAGGTATCTCCCTCAGAACGCTCCACGGGGTCCGGTAGCAGGGTCTGCACAACACAAGGAAGTGCAGTGTAGTATCAGTACAACCGACCCCATGTACTGAGTAAGTGCCAAGCCTAACCTCGGCCGAAGTAGTGACGAGGCTAGACTTGACATTAACGATAACCTGTACTATTCTACAATAGGTAACAGGAAATAACACAAGGCAGGTGATAAACAGGCAGGTAGGGGATACGGGAGCAATAAAAGGGGAACAAGTGGAACAATACAGTCACATCGACAGATAGAAGTAATCCAGAGAAACCATCTAACATAATTGACAACGAAACGATATAAATGTCGGAAGAGTAAACAATGGCACGGCATCACCCTTCGTGCTTTTACTCTCTTCCT
>ML284525.1:0-50729 GCA_005239495.1 Nicotiana undulata
CGGAATTGGATAAATTTAGTATGGGTGAACTCGTATCGAAATGGGTAATCGGAATTTGTAAAAACCTGTCTGGTTCCGAGGTACGGGCCCGGGGGTTGACTTTTGGGTCGATTTTTATAAATTAATAAATATTGAAACTTTATTATTCGAAATCATTCCTTATACGTGTTATGTGTATTTTGAAGTTGTTTTAGTTGATTGTGAGCCGTCCGGAGGTCTTTCCGCCCCAGAAGTTCACTTTTGAGTATCCAATTGTCGTCTTTGAGGTAAGTATCTTGCCTAACCTTGTGTGGGGGAACTACCCCTTAGGATTAAGTCTTCCTTATTGATTGTAGTCCGTGTATACGAGGTGACGAGTGCATACTCAGACTTATTTTCTAATAGATTGGCCTTTTAGGATCCGTAGGTTCTTATGTTACCTGTGTATGAGTTGTAATTGTTACATTTGCATCCTTGGTTGTTAATTTCATTATTTCCTGCTTAAATTAGGATTACTTACTTTTGGATTCCATCGTTGATTATTTGATCCTAATTGACTTAACTGAATATTTTACCGCTCTTATTGTTATGCTATATTTTCTTCCTAAAACTGTCAAATGCACTATATTAGTGTTATCTAGTTTTATAATTTCTTATCCGTAGCTAGAACATCCGTTCATTGGCATCAAGCATGCCCGTGAGTCTTACATTGTAATTCCTATGATTCCTCCTTTATGTGCTACTTGGGACAGTTGATAAACATTTATGTTGTGGATGTTTCCTTGATGTTGCCTATTTCTGGACCTTTGTTTAAGTTGAGTTTATTCTGTAAAGTTAAATTGCTTAAGCGAGATTGGTTATAGCTGTTTTCCTTTGCCGGGATGGTGTTGTTTTAATTGTTGACTCCCTTGCCGAGCCGGTGTGTTTCTATTATTGTTTGTGTTGTTATGATATTGTTTACATTGTTGGATTCCCTTGCTGGTGTGATTTATGGTTCCTATTGTTGATTTGCTTCATCAATTTGTTGTTTATTTATTTATTTATGCACGAGGGGACATTCTGTGCCGAGTGATTGTGAGGGTATTCACTAGGGGACATTCCGTGCCGAGTGTTTATTTATTTATTTATGCACGAGGGGTCATTCCGTGCCGAGTGATTGTGAGGTTATGCATGAGGGGACATTCTGTGCCGAGTGATTATTTATTTTAGCACGAGGGGACATGCCGTGCACTTGTCTTTGCACTATATTGTTTCGTGTCCTTGTTTGATATTTACCGCATTTGTTTAAGAGTTAAAATTCCGTTGTTTTAATCTGGATATTCATACTTATCTCTGACTACAATTATTGACAAGACAAGTTTTGAGTGCGGACTGATTTCCGATAGATTTACCTTGAGGAGATTATGATTACGAGATTTTACTGAAAAGTATTATTGAAAAGTAATGGTTTCTAAATGATTATATCTGAAGGATTTTACATCGAAGGTATATTTGAACAACACCAGTCTTGCATAAAATGATACTTGGAAGTCTTTTATTGGGAAAGAATCTTTGGAAACTTCGTATTTTGAAAGAAAATTATGTTTTACGTAATTCTCTCTAGTACATATACTTATATATATTTTGGAGAAAGTATGTTTTCAAAGGAAATCTTTCTACATTAAAATGATTTTTCTTGCAAAGGTTTTCATATGATCTGTTGTTTAAGGGTTTCCACCAGTTTATGGAATTTAATGACTAAGGCCCGATGTGATTAAATAAACATAGAGTTGAGTTGTGGGGTTCTCTAGTGCATTGTGTTTTCTTTTGGTTTGGCTTGTTTTTGTTGTCCATCTTTCTGTGTATTTTGTGTTGTTTCGTGGTTATTTTTCTGTAATTTTCTTCCGCATTATATTGTCATTGTTGTAAATTATCCCGTGAGTTCTTAGGTAGATGTAGTGTTCGGTTACTTCTATATTCATGTCACTTATTTTTGTAGACCAGTGGTGTCTTGACTAGTCCTCGTCACTACTCCACCGAGGTTAGTCTTGATACTTACTGGGCACCGCTGTGGTGTGCTCATACTACTCTTCTGTGCATTTTTGTTGCACAAATCCAGGCATTGATTGTTAGTAGCCGCATGGACCATTGACGAGGAGACACAAGGTAACATGTTGTTGCGTTCGTAGGCTTCAGAGTCACCTTCTTATAAGTAGTATTCATACACTGTTGTATTTATCTCCAAACAATTGTATTTAGAAGTTGTAGAATATTCGTAGAGTTTATGACTTGTATTACTGGTTTTGGCAAAATATTGTAAATTCTGTCAAGGTTTCTATATCGAGACTGTTAGTTTCCCTTACTTATTGTTGTTATTATTAACTGTTAGGCTTACCTAGTCTCTAGGACTAGGTGCCATCACGATACCCAACTGAGGGAAATTTGGGTCGTGACAGCAGCCGACCCCGCTATTATGAAAATGCTCGAGAACCTCACAAAGAGGATTGAGTTAGGCGAAAAGAAGATAGAAGTTAACGACAAAAAGGTGGAGACATATAACTCGAGGGTCGATTAGATCCCGGGCGCACCCCTGATTCTGAAGGGTGTAGATTCAAAGAAGTTCGTGCAAAAGTCGTTCCCATCGAGTGCTGCTCCAAAGCCCGTCCCGAAGAAATTCAGAATGCCCCATATCCCGAAGTACAATTGGGCCTCGGACCCCAATGAGCACATCACTACTTACACTTGTGTTGTAAAAGGAAACGACCTGAAGGAAGACGAGATTGAATCCGTCCTGTTGAAAAAATTCGGAGAAACGCTATCAAAGGGGTCCATGATGTGGTATCACAACCTATCCCCGAACTCAATAGACTCGTTTGCCATGCTGGCAAACTCTTTTATAAAGGCACACGTTGGTGCCATCAAGGTTGCTACAAGTAAATCCGACGTCTTCAAAATCAAACAGAGAGAAAACGAAATGCTAAGGGAGTTTGTATCTCGCTTTCAAATGGAGCGAATGGAATTACCGCCAGTCTCCGATGACTAGGCAATGCAGTCCTTTACCCAAGATTTGAACGAACGGAGCTCGATAGCTTCGAAAAAGCTAAAGCAAAACTTGGTTGAATATCCCGCCGTAACTTGGGCGGATGTCCACAACCGGTATCAATCAAAGATCAGGGTCGAGGACGACCAACTGGGAGCCCTTTCGACCTCATTATATCCTAACAGGCTCCTAGCAAAGGAACCAAGGCCAAAAAAGGAAAGGTACCAACCATACACTGAAGATCGAAGAAACGCCCCTAGGCGCAACATACCTCGAAACGGCCGAAGGGTGGGTCGAGTTCAGAATACTCGGGGACTTGTGATCAAAGTCGGGTTCGACAGACACATAGGGATGGTGGAGGCACCCAGGTTTCCGACATCGTGTCGGCCGTATGTAAAATCAAAGATACCAGGTAGCCGAAACCCATACTATCGGATCCTTCGCAAAGGATCCCTCACCTGGTGTGCGAATTTCACGGCACACACGGTCATAGGACCGAAGATTGCAGACAGCCTGAGAAGAAGTAGCCCTACTAATAAGCAAAGGGCACCTCCAAGAGTTCCTCAGCGACCGAGCTAAAAATCAATTTCGGGAAAGAGAAATGAACAGGAAAAATGAAACAGAAGAACCACAGCACGTCATCCACATGATCATTGGAGGAATCGACGTCCCACAGGAACCCATTATCAAACGGACAAAAATATTCATCACCAGGGAAAATCTGACTCGGAGTTACATTCCCGAGGACGCTCTCACATTCAGCGAAGAGGACACCGAGACCCTGTCTCAGCCTCATAATGATGCATTGGTAATTTCGTTTCTTGTGAATAAATTTCAAATTAAACGTGCGCTCGTGGATCCTGGTAGCTCGGCCAACATAATTAGGTCGAGGGTGGTGGAGCAGCTCGGACTGCTCGACCAGATCATGCCCGCCTCTCGAGTCCTCAACAGATTCAACATGGAGAGCGAGACAATGAAAGGGGAGATCATCCTCTCGGTCAATTGGCCGGCGCAATCCAAGGTACCAAGTTTCATGTCATCGAAGGTGACATGAGATACAATGCCTTACTCGGAAGGCTGTAGATACACTGCAGGAGGGCGGTGTCATCTACCCTTCATCAGGTGATGAAATTTACAACAAAGGACGGAAAAAAATGGTATACAGGGAGAAACATGCAGCAAGGTAGATGTTCGCGGTGCACGATGTGGCACTGGCATCGATGCCTTCTACATCAAAGGAGCCGAGGGACAAGCAAAAAGCCAAGTAGCAATCACAAGCTACATTCTCGGTTGCACCCAAATGAACGAGTAAAGGACTGTACCGCGTCCTCGGAACAAGCAATGGAAGCATATCGAGGCTCAAATGCCATCATTGCTAAGGTATAAATGTATCCCTTTTTATTTACATTTTACACTAACCTATGTGCAGGTGTCCGATTAGAAGAATCGAAGCACCTTCCAACTTGAAGACCTTAGGTTTTAAAGCATGTGTTGCGCTCTTTTTCCCTTAGATCGAATTTTATCCCAAATGGGTTTTACCGACGAGGTTTTTAATGAGGCAACATCTATATGCTACATAAGGAAGACTAAACACGTATTGAAGGCTTCTCTTCAATCAACCTCGAGGGGCATCCCCTCGGGAGGTCACCTTCTCGAAGAAATTGAAATATACCAAAGAGGGCCTCAACAGGAGAATGATGTATCGGGCCAAACGGACGAATGAACCGTGTCCGCGTAGAATAATCGAACCCTCAATGGAGAAAACATGTATACTTGTACAAAGTAATCAAAGGAGTATCTTTTACCATCAAAACGCTTTGCGCTTCAAAGAAGTTTGCTATTTTTACAAGAAATGGCTCAAAGGCCAGACATCCTCAAGAACTCTTTAGTGCTCGAGGACTGCTACCGACGGTCAGCTCATCGAGCCTCTAGAAGCTCGAAGTCGTAAGACCCCGAGCGGCAACTTCGAGCCCAAAAGCCCTCCATGAGGCACCAATATAAGCCCTCTATGAGGCAACATCAAATCTATAAGACCTCCGGGCATGCTCAAGAATATAAGCCTTCCATGAGGCACCAATATAAGCCCTCCACGAGGCATCGATGTAAGCCCTCCATGAGGCAATATCACCAATATAAGCCCTCCATGAGGCAACATCAAACTTGTAAGCCTTCCACGAGGCAATATCAATAATGTAAGACCTCCATGAGACAACCTCGAGCTCATAAGACCTCCATGACGCAAACTCGAGCTCATAAGACCTCCATGAGGCAACCTCGAGCTCATAAGACCTCCATGAGGCAATATCAAACCTGTAAGACCTCAAGCAAGGCATGAATTATAATACCTCCACGAAGCAATATCAAATTTGTAAGTCCTCAAGCAGGGCATGAATGATAAGACCTCCACGATGCAATATCAAAATTGTAAGACCTCAAGTAAGGCATGACCAAATCTGTAAGACCTCAAGCAAGGCATGTCCAATTTGTAAGACCTTAAAAAGGCATAATCCTGATATTAAATCCAAGGTTATATATTCGAACTTGTAAGACCCCTTAAGAGGAATACCCTACCTCACTCGGGGACTAAAAGGCTACGGCCAAACTAACGCGACTCGGAGACGTCCGACCGTCTCCATAAAATCACAGGCCTTCGAATACTTAGAAATTACTTCGAAAAGAACCAGTTAATCAGGCTACCCTCAACATAAGAAAAAGAGCTTCCATCATATCATCTCCAAACAATGAAAAGGATTCGAAACAATCAACCTCCGAGCGAACCTCTCGATGTGTTCATCTGTCATCATATATTGGTTCGTAATCGAGGTTCTCGTCGAGCCATCGAAGAATCGGATGAACACAAAAACTTCAAAAGTCTTTAACGAGGGAAAAATACATCCATATTAGAGGTCGTACTGACCCAATGCGTAAGAGCCTAAGCGCCAGCCATATTAGAGGTCGTACCGACCCAATGCGTAAGAGCCTAAGCTCCAGCCATATTAGAGGTCGTACAGACCCAATGCGTAAGAGCCTAAGCGCCAACCTAAAGAGCCTCAGGGCCAATTCAAAAACCTAAGGGTCGATGAGCTCGAGCTGAAACCCGACTCGAGGACTTAGCCCTGACGGTCAACTAAAAAACGCCTAAGGGACAATGCGTAAGAGCCTACGGTCCAGCCTAAAAAACGCTTAAGGGCCAATGCATAAGAGCCTATGGGCCAGCCTAACAAGCCTCAGGGCCGATTTATAAACCTAAGGGTTTTTTACCTCAAAGTCTAATTCATCGGACTAGCTATCGTCAATCGAAATTCAAAATAAAAAGGAGGATATATACAAGCAAATTGGAAGTATCAAAGGATATATATATATATATATATATATATATTACAAATACACATTTACAATTCTCCCACAGGGAGTCTTATACAAAGAACAAGAAAGAGCATCGGCACAAGAAGAAAGGAAAAACTTGGCATCGATCTCATCTGCCTTGGCCTGCTTCATCTCCTCCATGAGATCAAAGCCCCTAGCGTGAATCTCTTCTAGGGTCTCCCTCCGAGATCTGCACCGGGCATATTCATTTCTCCTCCTCTCTTTGTCAGAGGCTCCCCTCAATTCAGCCCGAACATCGGCACCATCTTTCAAATAGATGGCTACCTTCTTATCGACTGTTGATCGGACCCCTTCTGGTTCAGCTCAGGCGTCCACAACATCGGCCTTCATCTTCAAAAAATCAGTCTCAAACTTGACAATCTTGCCCTCCTGAGTCGAGTTACTTTCTCGAGCATTCCGAAGTTGTATCTCGAGAGCGGAAGCCTTAGCCAAAGCATTATTTTTTGCGGCAACATGAGCATCTATCTGGGCCCTCAATGCGTTGCATTCAGAATTAACCTGGTCGACTTCACCTTGGAGGCGTTCAAGCGCCTCCATCTTTCTCTGCAATTGAAATATCAAACATTAGCTTAAGAAGTTCGAAAAGGAGACGTGTACTCCCTCAAAATAAGGATTACCTGTATCTCGAGATTGCCTTCATAATCTCGGCTTCGATTCATTTCTGGTCGAAGATATATCAACTCTCTTGTTTTCTTATCATAAAGAATACTGAGAGACTTCTCCTTGCCCAAGGCTTTCCGCAGCAGAGCAGTTCGGACTTGAGCTTGTCAAAAGCCTATGGAAAATAAGCTTCAGTTCAAAATATGAAAATACAAATTTGGAAAACCAATAAAGTCAACCAAAACTCACCACAGAACAGAGCCGCTGAGCCTTCTCAAAAGTTGAGCGTGCATCTACTAGCCTAGTTGCATCGGCCTCAGTTGAACGATGGGGATATGATCGCTCGACACCCTGCTTGATTTAGGCGGCTCCTGGCCCCGAACATCCCGCGAAGTGCCTTCGACGGGAGAACAAGATAGTGGCAGGAGATATTTATCCCTCGAAGTACTTCGATGGGAGAGGAAGATAGCGGAAGAAGATCCTTATCCCTCGAAGTACCTTCGACGGGGGAAGAAGACTGTGGAAAAGGAGGAACCGCTCTCCCGAGGCTAGATACCTCGGGTTTGGCATGCTCGTCTACCTCGAGAGAACTCTCGGTCCCAGCCATCGATGTGTGGTCACCTTTTTCTGTTGCATCGATGCTCACATGTTGGCCAAGGGACACAGGATCTTCCTCTACGGTTGTATCTCCTTTATGCCTCCGGGAAGACCTTGCCTCACTATGGGCATCCTCGTCTCTCAAGGATCCCTTCCTTTTATTGTCTCTCTCCGGCTCCGAAGCCGAAGGTCCCTGCCCCTCCCCGAGAGGGCACGGTCTCATCTCAAAGAATCCACTAATACCTGCGGTGACGAAGTTAATACACATAAAAGAAAGTTCCTTTCAAGAAAATAAACCACACAACACGTACTGTGGTGTTTGTCTTCCCATCTTCCCTTTGACAGATCTCGCCACTTGCGTTCATCATATGATGAGAAAGCTGCCAACTTTAAGGTCCAATCCGCAAGATCGAGAATCTCCTCCGGCATCCATGGAACTGCTGAGGGAGAGGAAAAGAAACATTCTTATTAACCAACAAAAGCAAAAGGAACTAAGGTACGACACAGTACTTACGTGCGAAATTGCACTTCTCGAGGAACGGCAAGAACTCCGCTAGAATAATGTCGACGGTCCTAACTCAAACAAATCGACTCATCCATCCCTGTTTTCCGTCTTCGTCGTCAATGGCAATAAAGGGACTAGTAGATCGGCGTCGTAATGCAATTAGGCATCGGCAATGTAGAGGCTGATATAATCGGATAAGGTGACTGAGGGTGAACTCGAGTTCAACCATTTTGGCTAAAAACCTCATCATCAGCACAATCCGCCAGAAGGACGGATGAACCTGAGCCAAACTGACTCGATACCATTTACAAAATTCGAGCACAAGGCGGTCGAGGGGGACCAATGTAAATGGGTACGTATAAACATTCAAAAACCCCTTTACATGGGCCATGATATCCTCTTCCCGGGAAGGTACCTGCAGTACCACCTTTTCTCCCCATCCACAGTCTCTCCTCGCTGCCTCGAGGTGTTTCTCTCTTATTGACGGGATAAACATCGATGCATGCTCCCGATGTCCTGGAACATCGAGAGGTCTCTCTAACATAAAGTCTCTCCTCGAGACGAAGCAGCTCGAGGTTAACTTACCAAACGCCAGTGGTGTAGCACAGGCTGGGCGGGAAGCAGAGGCAGAACTCTGGTGAGTAGATTTAGGCACAGCAACCATAACTATTTGCAACAACAAAAAGAGGATGAAAGCTCGGGCAAAGGCTTTGAGCTAAAATGACAGAAGAGATGAGAGGAGAAACTCTAAGGAGAAAACTTAGCTTTACAAATAGCAAAGCCCTCAATGAAGAAAAGGCAAACAAGCGGTGACTGTTCATCTACTTTGAAAGCCAATTAATTCTGACCAAGTCATTATAACTTTTAGGGAAGTGTACCGGCGGGACAACCTCGGTCACTTCACGGTCATGTCATATGAATGACGCTGACATACAGCGTTCGAGGGATCAAGATCCCCATATCAACCTGGCCTCGAGAAGGTGCCCGATCTCGAGGATCTCTGTTACTGTAAGTATGAGTTCTAAAGAGCTGAAATCAAAATTCGAAGATTAACTTTGCACAAACACTAAAAAGCAAAGTTTGAAGATATGAAACAAAGAAATCCTTGCATTCCCAAAAATATATTTACAAGGATATTTTAAAAATCTCCCCAAAGGGGACCATATACAAAAAAGAAAAGGGAAGAAATAGCAAGTCTACTCTTCGCCCTCACTACTATCGCAGTCGCCTTCAGAGCCTTCATCCGAAGTAGTTGAAAGTGCTGATTCTTCCTCCAAGGTTCTGGCTTTTTCAATCTCAGCTAAGAGATCGACACCTTTAGCACTCGCTTCCTCGAAGGATTGCCTCCTAGCTTGCAAGCGAGCATGGGAAACGGCCCGAGTCAGTTTGAGCTCGACCTCTTCGGATATCTCCCTAGCCCGAGCATTTGCGACGGCAGCATCTCTTTTGTATGAGGAAACGAATTCATCAGCCTTGGTCTTGGCCGCAGATAGTGAAGTAGCCTCCTCCTGAGCACCTCGAAGAAGAACCTGGGTCGAGGCTAACTCTCCCCGAAGAATGTCTCTCTCCGAGGCCAGGACATCATTCTGCCGCTTCAGCTCGAGGATCTCAGCCTCCTTGGCTGCAACATTCTCCTGAAGTTGCCCCACTAGGGCATTCTTTTGCTCAATCTGCAAAGACGAATCAAGATAGTAAGCACCAAGTTATGAGAATGAAAGAGGGACTCATGAATTCCATGTTACCTGCTCAGCGAAACTGGTCCGTTCTTGGTGCACCCCCTCCAGACTTGCCCGAAGCTCATTCAACTCCTCTCCCCTTCGGGTAGAGGAAGTCTTCAACTCGTTCAGCTCTTATGTGAACTTCTCAAGCTCCTCCTCACGGCAGGACATCTCATCTTGTAGCTTGGAGAAAGCTTGGTCATATTGCTTCTTTACCTACAGCACAAAGGAGGAAAGTTAGAAAGATAAGAATGAAAACTTAAAGCTCGGGTAATATGTCAAGAAGATCACCTGCTTTTGAAGCTTCTCAGCCTCCTCAAAAGCGACGGGGGCATCAAGATATGTGTCCTCCTCTATAGCAATGAAGTAATCCTTGAACGCATCATCCACTCCCTGAGAGGCGCCCATACCGGCAGCACCCCTGTTCTGGGAATCCCTTATTTTCCCTGGAGAAAATGACGGGCCTGATTGAAAGACGCCTACGACATCAACTTCCACCGGGGCTTCTTCTCGCCCCTTGAAAAATTGTAGAATAAGGCCCTCCAAACTCACCAACACGGACTGTAGCATGTCCAACTAGTGGCTTGGAGATTGTGCCTAAACCCTCCTCGAGGGTATCATCAACGCAAGGTGGGTTCGCTTCGGCCACCTCTGGTTCGGCAGTCTTCTGCCCAGCAATTTTTGAAGTGCCAGCGCTTTGTTTTACCCTTTGTACCAAAGGGAAGGTATCATCATCTTCCTCCTCGGCACACAGGCTCTCAGCAGCCGTCGAGGTTAGGACCGAAGCATCAGTCTTGGGCTTCCGAGCCTTTGCTTTCTTCAACTTTGGAGACTCTGTCGGCGTCTCTTTCTTTCTCTTTTTACCCTTGTCGAGTTTCGAGGCCTCTACTTCACCAGGTGGAGGCGGTCTCATTAAGACAGCTTCCCCAAGGCCTGCACCGTCATTACATATCAAACATTCCGCCATGGAAGCTTACTCTTGAAAAAATTTGAGAATGACAGCAATAAGGGCTTACCATGATTCTTGGCTTGCCATCGCGTCTTGGCCAGGTCACGCCAAAGGTGCTTGTTATAAGGACAGGTAGAGTCCAAGAGTTCGATCCACCTAAGTAGGTCCTAGACCGCATCGGGGAACCACACAGTGGCTATGTAATCAGAAGAAAATCAAACAAGAAAGAGAGGGGTCAGTTCATCAGAAGAAGGAGATGTAGTAAAACGTATCCGATGTAGGGTACTTACGATTCATGTTCCATTCCTACGGGAATGGAACTCTATCAGAAGGGATGATGTCCGAGGTTCTGACTCTGACAAACCGGCTCATCCATCCCTGGTTTTTGTCCTCATCGATGCAGGCAAAGAATGTCTTGGCAGATCGACGGTGTAGCCTAATCAAACCCCCTCGGTAGAGACAAGGCCTATACCACCTAACCAGGTGGTCAAGGGTGAAAGTCATTCCATTAACCATGTTGGAGAAGTATCGAATCATATATATGATCCTCCAGAAAGAGGGATAAATTTGACCGAGATTGACGACAGAAGCCGAGAATCACTGGATCTATCGGAGAAGAAGAATCTACGGGGCCTAAAGTGAAAGGGTATGTATATACGCTGAGGAAGCCAGCTTTATGCGTGACTATGCTTTCCTCAGCTGTAGGGATTTACACTTGTACCGCTTCCCCCCAACGAAAATATACCTTTACCTTCTCCACCTCGGTTACTACACTAATGTACTGAGACATGGGCTCGCATCGGTCCGGTGTAGAATGGAGTTTTTCGATAGTAAAATTGGAGATAGTGTCGAAAGTTCCAGGAATGCATTGCTCGAGACTAGGAGGAGTTCCTGATTTTCCCTTAGACGGGCGTGACGAGGAAGTGGTTCCCTCCTTTTGAGGTACCATTTTGGATGTTTTGGCCATGATTGTTACTGAGTTTCAAAGAAAGAAGATGAAGAAGCAAGCACAGAAAGAAGATAGAAGGCTAAAAATTGTTGGCTAAGTTTTGAAGATTTGAAAATGTTGTAAAAAGTGTGAAAGGAAAACCATTGAAGTATTTATAGAAGCCGTTTGGGCATGTTTTGGGAAGCGGAAAGATCGAACCGATAGCGGTTCATGGGCTTCTCGAGAATCATGATGACAGCGACCTCCACGTAGCCTTTATGTCACGTCATTTAATGTTCTGACGAGGCTGACGTCATAATGGGGACACCGAAGAGGCAAGAATTCAAGACCGTTTCTTATCATTTCATTCTAAGAAATGCGAGGACTATCTGTATATGGCTAAAATTGGAGAGTCCAATTTTATGATCATTATGGCATTCCGTGGCCCGTCTTCAGAAGGCTCGAAGCACAATTCGAGGTTCGACACCGGGGGAGCATATCGAGGATTCCCCACGCTCGACCTCGGGGAAATATAAATCGGTGACCATCATGAAAAAGTGGGAAATTCCCAAAACGCACGTGGTTAGAGTTGACCAAGTCTGCAAGAATAGTACAGGTCTGTACCGTGACATTAAATAGATGTACCAACTATATTTCTTTTTAATAATTACATATGTACCATGTTGGGATTCCACCACCTATATAAAGGGGACCCTTGTCATTTTTTGGTCACATGATATTCAATACAAGAACAAGAACATTCTCTACTCTCTAACTTAACATCCTCTACAATTGTTCCATTGCTTTATTGCTACCATTTATTGTGTTTCATTTATTGTTCTTCATTTATTACTTATCATTGATCATAAAGAGACATCATCGAGGCCCTCCGTACTATTAGACCTTCATCGACCACTCACTGATAAACGCTATAACTCGACCTCGAGGCCCGATTTTGGCCGCCTCGAGACCTCACCTCACGATTGCTCGGTTTGCATAACATCACTGTTCTTCGCTCTTATCTCATTTTTCTAACTCACACTTATCATCTATTTCCTAACAACCAGTATTAAAATAAATCACATACTTTTAGAACCACAAAATCAAATTTAATTGTAATTACCATTTTCAAGGTAAACAATAATCTTTAGAGGTCCTGACCAGGTTAGCATTTTGTATCTCTATTGATATTCTGGATTGGCAAACTTGTTGACATTCTTAGAAGTTCTAACTGAGGTCATAAGTCTATGACCTTTTCTAATATCCTTGGAGATCTAATGGTAATTGTTAGTCCATAATCCTGTTAATATCCTTTAGAAGTGATCATTGGTAAAAGTATCTCTGTTATCACCTTTTAAGGAACTCAATTAAAGTAGTTGATATGTCTCTCTGTTAATACCCCCAGAGTTTGTCAATAATGACGGTTAGCTTATATACTTGCTAGAAGTTAAGACTTGGGTTATGAATGGAATGTATCCATACTCGTGAACTTCATATATTTACGTCATGCAACTATTTTATCCTTCGGTTTCTTGATCACAAGTGTTTGGGTTTTAACATTAGTATGCTAATACCACTGCCTCTAAAGATGTCAAAAACATTGAAGAAATCAAATTTATTTCCAGATATGCAATCACAAAATGGATGTGTGTATCACACTTATTTCGCAAAAGCATCCAGAACTGCCGAGTTTCAAGGATCAAAAATACAGTCCATTATGCAGACCGCATAATAAATGTGTGGATCGCTAAATCATCGCAAAAACGCAATGGGAACTTCAGTGATCAAAGGGGACAAACTGTGGAAATGTTACGCGGACCGCATAACTGTCATGCATTGGAATTCTGGGAATGTCGAAGAATAGATATGTGGTGATGCAACGAATGTGTGGACCACAGATTGTATTCGCAGTCCATTCCGCGATCGTGGAACTTTCTTGAGAGTTATTTGTGTCTCAAATATGTCCGCATTGTTTGGCCATTATAGATAAAAGAGCTAGGATTTTTGTGGGGAATATTTGTCTGAAATAGGTCCTACACTGATAGCATTGAATACTTTATTTATTTGGAGTTTTTTAGAGAGATTCCAACATGTAGTCTTCATTGTAAGATTTATATCCTTCTGTTATACGTTGTTCTTATATTTTAGTATGCGTAAATAACTTTAAATACTAAGGTTGTTGACTCAAAATGGGTGTAAGTTAATGTGTGATTATCATTGAATAACAAGAACTTGAGGCTTTAAACCTTATTTAATAGATCACTTTGGAATTGTTGGGTTCAACTTGACATATAATGGTTCTCTTAGTTGTCACTCTTTTGTATTTAGGAAAATCATAAAGAGGAACTACTACCTAACTATTGAGAATCATTGGGTAGTCATTTAGGAATTATTTGCATATCAAAGGACTTCCCCTTAGAAATACATCATATAAACACCGATAGCATTACATTGCATAAAAGGGGACACAACCTTGGTTTCTTATTCTAATTAGTCAACGCTCTTAACAAAATAGCTTATGTTCATCGTTTACAACTATCAAACTCTTTCCAAACTAATGGAGTAGAATTATTACTGTAACGACTCCACTTGTCATTTTGAATATATACGCTCCTTTCAGCTATTTGAAGTCTTAAATAGATTCATATATTGTATTGTGACGTATGTCAATCATCGGTTTTGGATTTCAGGTTTTTCAGAATATGTTCGGAAGAATGAATCTCAAGGTTGGAAGCTTAAGTTGAAAAGGTTGACCGGATGTTGGCTTATGCATAAACGGCCCTGAAATGGAGTTTTGATGGTTCCAATAGCTCTGTATGATGATTTCAGACTTAAGAGTGTGTCTGGATATTTATTTGGAAATCCGTAGTTGAATTTGGCTTGAAATGGCGAAAGCAAGAAATTAAAGGTTTGGAAGTTTGACCGGGAATTTGACTTTATTGATATCGGGGTCAGAATCTGATTCCGGATATTGGAACAGCTTATTTATGTTATTTATGAATTGTGCAAAAAACTTGAATTCATTACGGATTGATTTGATGTGTTTCGGCGCGAATTATAGAAGTTGGAAGATTTGAAAATTCATAAGTTCGTTCCAAGGTGCAATTCATAATTTCGACATTGTTTAATGTGATTCGAAGCCTCGACTAAGTTCGTATCGTGTTTTAGCATGTGTTGGTATATTTGGTTGAGGTCCCGGGGGCCTCGAGTGGATTTTGGATGGTTAACGGACCGGATTTTGGACTTAGGAAAATGCTGAAGAATTCTGGTGCTGGTGCCATCACTTATGCGGAACCTTGGTCGCAGAAGCGACTTCGCAGAACCGAGCAGCTCCTCATAGAATCCAAAGGGGGAGGTAGTCTTCTCATC
Source organism: Nicotiana undulata (assembly GCA_005239495.1). Lineage (NCBI taxonomy): Eukaryota > Viridiplantae > Streptophyta > Magnoliopsida > Solanales > Solanaceae > Nicotiana > Nicotiana undulata. The sequence goes on from ML284525.1 coordinate 15,052, forward strand.
ATGGAAGTGGACACATTTGCGCACTGCAACATCACAAGTGCGGTCACTGGAAAATGCAACAGAGAAGGACTTCGCAGGTGCGGAGTACTTTGTGCAGAAGCGCAACCGCAAATGCAGTTCAAGGCATCGTAGAAGCAAACTAGGAAGCGGGGCAAGAGTCCGCAAATGCGGGTCTTTTCCGCAGAAGCGAAGTTCACACATGCGACCACTTTTCCGCAACTGCGAACATGCATGGCAAGCGGGGCAAGAGTCCGCAAATGCGGGTCTTTTCCGCAGAAGCGAAGTTCACACATGCGACCACTTTTCCGCAACTGCGAACATGCATGGCAAGCGGGGCAAGAGTCCGCAAATGCGGGTCTTTTCCGCAGAAGCGAAGTTCACACATGCGACCACTTTTCCGCAACTGTGAACATGCATGGCATAATGCCTTATATTCGAGGGGTTCAAAATTATTACCTATTTACCAATTTTGGAGCTTGGTTTGGGTGACTTTGGAGAGGATTTCACCACACAACTTGGGGTAAGTGTTCTAGACTCCCTTGTGATTATATCTCATGAATTAATTTTCGTTTTCGGCATTAGATTATTGATTTTTGAAGAGAAATTGGAGGAATTTTCTATAATTCTATAAAATGAATTTTCGAGTTTTGAACATCGATTTGGAGTCGGATTTGAGTAAAATTAGTATGGTTGGACTAATAATTGAATAGGTTATCGGATTTTGTTATTTTCGTCGGGTTCCGAGACGTGGTCCCCTCTGTTGACTATTCAAGCAGAATTGGGAATTTTTATAAATTGTTAAATTGTAAGCATTGGAGTATATTACGATTAATTTGCACGTGGTATGAATAGATACGAATAGTTTGGCTTGAATTGAGAAGATAGGAAGGCGTTTGGAGGTCGATACGCATAGAATAGAAATTTTTGGGCATTGTTTAGCTTGCTCGATATTGGATTCAGATTGTTCGAGGTAAGTAATATTTCTAAACTTGGAGCTGAGGGTATGAACCCTGAATATATGTGTTATGTGATTTATTTGGAGGTGACGCACATGCTAGGTGACGGGCCTATGCGTGTGCACCATATAAATTGTGACTAAATTGATTCAGTGGAGCTGTGAAGTCAAATGACTTGTTATTTTTTCATGTATTAGCTATTTGTTAGAGAAACTAAATTATGACTCATGTTAAAAATCATGCTTTGGCATATGCTGGTATTATTAGTACCCACTGAGGTCATTTTTTCTGTTGAATTATATATTTAAATTTCCTACTCAATCATTCATTCATTTCAAATCATATCTCAATCTCTGTTGCTATATATTGATACATCATATCATAGTTTTTGGGATGATTTTCATGACATTGTGATCCCGAGAGACTGGAGAGATTGATAACTAGGTGAGGTTGTGGGCCTTATTATGAGGGATGATTATGGGATCGGGTTGCACGTTGCCAGATTGACTTAATATAGCGCTTGGAGTGAAGGAGCCCCTCTGCAGTCTGCACCCCCAGAGTGAGCGCACTTGATATTATGTTTGGGATGGAGTTCCCTGGGCATGGAGTTTCCATATATATTCACTTTTGGGATGGAGTTCCCTGGGCATGGAGTTGCCCTATACATTATATTTGAGATGGAGTTTCCCTATACATTTATATTTGGGATGGAGTTCCCTGGTCTGGATTGGTCCTGTACAGTACCGAGTGACTGAATGACAGTTATTATGTATATATATTTGGGTTGGATCTTCCCTGGGCTGGATTGGCCATATACAACATTGTGAGATTGAGTACTCTGAGAGTGTGAGTACATGAGTTCATCATTGTGATGCATTGCATTAGAGATGCATAATTGATATGTAGACATAGTGAAGTATTTTTCCTCATGCCATATGATAATGAGATTTCTTATCTGTCGTTAAAAATTTTGAGAATAATCACCGATTTCAGACTTACTCATATTTTCAGTGACTTTCAGCAAAAAGATTGAGTTTTACTGTTATATCGAAAAGAAACTATTTATTTTTTCAAAATTTTATACGAGTTGAGCATTTTATTATTGAGTTATTACTTGTACTGCTTTGAATTGTATTGTTATGAGATGTTATTCATTATTGGAGTTGGACTATGACTCTTGTCCCAGCTCGTCGCTGGTTTCAACCTAAAGTTAGGTTTGTTACTTATTCAGTACATGGAGTCGATGTTACTCATACTACACTTCTGCACCTTGCGTGCATATTTCTGATGATGATGTTGTTGTGTATGGCGGGAGCTGGCATGGAAGATGTACCTGCGATCCGGTCATAGTTGCCTCATGTTCATGGTAACTTTAGAATTTTTAAGCTGTTCGTGTATATTTCAAACAGAAGCTCATGATTTGTACTACCAATCCTTGGGAAATGTGTTAAAGTCGGTTATTTCGTCACTTATTTTATCAATAAATTTCATTTGAATTGGATTTTCATAAATTGGCTTACCTAACGGGTTGGGTTAGGTGTCATCACGACTAGTTGGATTTTGGGTCGTGACACATAAAGACTAGTTGGATTTTGGGAGGCCAACTTACTGTGCCATGCCATGGTCGTGACAATGACCTTAGTCAAGTGATACACTATTTAAGTAATGCTTACATGCCTATTCCCTGTGGGATTCAACCCCAACCTAATTGGATCATTATATTTGACATCGACCGTTTTATGCCATTTATATAGGTGTAATTTGAGCGTATCAAATTTTGGCGTTGTTGTCGGGTAATACAGTTTTGAAATTACTAACTAGTGTGTGCTTTACTTTATGTCTTTTCTATTACATCATGATTTTTTTGTTTTGTTTGGTGTAACTAGGTAAGCATGGGCGAGATAGAGAATATGTTTGCAGATATGGATGAATTTATTGATGATTCAAATGTCATTGTGTCTGCTAGAGTTGATGCGACTACCTTCAAAGTGGACTATACTATCTACCTAATGCTAAAGATAGAGGGTTCTTCCAAAATTTCATAGATGATGACCCAACATAACACCTCAAAAGTTTTGTGAGTGTGTGTGCAATGCATAAACAGAATCATATTTTGGATAATGCCTTAAGGTTGAGGGTTTTCAAATACTCTCTAGCTGGAGAGGCAAGGAAAGGGATTTATAGTCTACCTCCAAAATCCATCCATACATGGTCTAAGCTAGTACATATCTTCCTAAGGAAATGATTTCCACAAAGCAAGACGTCCGAACTTCGAGAAAACATTTTCTTCTACGGGAAATTACTGGGGGAACAACTACATGAAGCTTAGGTTAGATTCAAGCAATACTTGGTGAGATCACCAAATCATGGGTTTCCGAAAAATATTTTGTTGGAGAAGTTTTACACGGGTTTGGTTTCCATGAACCAATATGTAGCCAATAATGCGGGCAATGGTTCTTTCATGAACAAGACATTTGCAAGAGTGACCCAAATCCTCAACAGAGTGTCCGAACACAACCAAGCTTGGCATTCGGGTGATACATAGGGTGATGTTTCATATGGTACCCCTTCTTTGACCAATATAGTCCAGAAAATTAAGAAAGAGATCAATTGATTGCCGGGATTGCCACCAATGTAAATATTTTGACAAATTTTTTTATGGAAAGCCAAACAATGAAAGTGAATGGTATGGAAGAAGTACAACCAATGTTGAATGTTAACTATCAGCATCAAGAAGGACAGCATCAATAATATCCTCCAATGCAATATGAAGAAGCGAATTATGTTAGCAATTCACACGGAGGACATTAAAGGCAAGACTACCAAGAGTTAGGATAACAGCATCAATGGAGACATAATCTGCAAGGGCAAGGTAACCAATAATGGTGAAACGACCAAGGTAGTTCAAATCAAGGATTTTGGAATAAAAACAACAACAATAATTTTCAAATCGCAGTTCAAACCCCTTTGTTCTACTAAAGGTCCAATACTCTAACTCCCAATATTGGTGGGAGAGTTCTTCAAGCAGCCAAAGTAATTCCAAATTGGAGAATATGTTTGAAAATGTATTGCAAAATCAAGAGAGGTTCAACACTTCAAATAAAATATGACCGAGCTTGTGGGTTCTCACACCGCATCTATTCAAAAGTTGGAGATGCAAATGAGAGATTTTTCAAGAGAACAAACTTTTAAAAAAGGTACACTCCCAAGTGATACAATTGCAAACTCAATGGGTAGTGGGGGTAGCCAAACATCTCATTGCATGGCCATTACAACTCAAAGTGGAAAACTTCTTCAAAGTGAGAGTGAACGGATGGTAGATGTTGAATAAGAGGATGAGCACAAGTTGAAATGCCTAAAGTTGTTGAAGTTGAGAGAATCCCTAAAAAGGTGAAGGCTCAAGGTGTGAGCCATGAAAAGGCTGAGGAGAAAGTAATAGTGGTGCCAAAACCTCTAGCACCAATTTCTAGACCTCCCCCTCCATTTCCTCGAAGATTGGCCAAAAAGGTTAATGATAGCAAGTTTGTGAAGTTCTATGACATCTTAAGGCAATTGTCGATTAATATTTCATTTGTGTAAGCTTATCAAGAGATTCCCGGATTTGCCAAGTACTTGAAGAATTGAACACTTAGAAGAAGACTATCAAGAATGAAACAGTGAGTGTAACCCACCGGATTAGCTCCATTATCTCAACAACCGCCATCCAAAAGAAAGAGGATCCGGGGGCTTTTACTATTCCATGCACTATTGAATTGCATGAATTTGCAAGAGATCTTTGTGATAACTAGGCTAGCATAAACTTAATATCTCTTTCTATCTACAAGAAAGCAGGATTGGGGATGCCTAGGCCTACTAGTATGAGATTGCAAATGGTCGACCGTTTGGTGAAGTGACCAGTGGGGATAGTGGATGATGTTCTTGTGAAAGTAGAAAATTTCCTCCTCCCTTTCGAATTCATTATTCTTGATTGTGAAGTTGATAAACAAATCCATATCATATTAAGAAGACCATTCCTTGCAATCAGAAGAGCAATTATGGATTTGTAGAGAAGTGAGATTAAATTCCGGGTGAATGACAAAGAAGTTACTTTTCAAGCAAGTAAGGGAATGAAACTACCAAATGCATACGAGAGTATCTCGGTACTTGATGTTGTTGATGTGGTAGAAGATGTCATTTGAGGTGAAGATGGAAGAGGAATGCCTTGGTGAGGCATTGGCGGCAATCTTGATGAATTTTGATGCTGAGGACATAGAGGGATATGTGGAGACGGTGAACGCATTGGAAGGGTTTTGTTCATACACCTATGAAATAAATAATATTTCTCTTGACTTGGAGAATAGAGTCACTCCTCCCGCCAAGCCTTCAGTCATTGAGCCGCCACAACTTGAGCTCAAGCCACTATGACCACACTTAAGATATAAATCTCTTGGCTATGATAACACTCTAATTGTTTTGTCTTTATTAAATGATGTGTAGGTTGAGTAATTATTGGAGACCTTGAAGGAGTATAGATGAGCCATTGGTTGGACAATATCGGATATTCGGGGGATTCCACTCAGTATTTATGAGCACAAAATTTAACTTGAAGAAGCTAGAAAACCTAGTGTGGAGCATTAAAGGATGTTGAATCCCTCCATTCAAGAAGTACTGAATAAAAAAAATTATAAAATGGCTGGATGTCGGGGTCCCCATCGCAGATAGTCCTTGGGTGAGTCCGATGCAATATGTGCCAAAGAAGGGAGGCCAGATCGTGATTCAAAATGACAATAATGAACTCATTCTGACGAGGAAGGTGACCGGATGGAGAATTTGCATGGACTACCGGAAGCTCAATAGTGCCACTTGCAAAGACTATTTTATCTATGCCTTTTATTGATCAAATGCTTGATCGGCTAGCAGGAAGGTCGTTTTATTGCTTCCTATATAGTTACTCTGGCTACAGCTAAATCAACATAGTCTTGGAGGACCAAGAGAAGACGACATTCCCTTGTCCTTATGGGACCTTTTCTTTTAGCCGAATGTCATTTGGGCTATGCAATGCCCCAATCACCTCTCAACAGTGCATGATGTCAATTTTCTCGGACATGGTGGAGGATTTCTTGGAGATGTTCATGGATGAATTCTCCTTAGTTCGTGACTCTTCCAAAAATTTCATTGACAATCTTAGGAAAGTGTTCAAAATATGTGAAGAGACCTACCTTGTGCTCAATTGGGAGAAATATCACTTCATAGTGGACAAAGGTATTGTTCTTGGCCACAAAATCTTCAAGAAATGCATTGAGGTTGATCGACAAAAAATTGAAGTTATTTCCAAGATTTATCCTCCCACTTCAGTCAAGGTTGTTAGAAGCTTTTTGGGGCATGTCATTTTCTATCGGCGATTTATCAAAGACTTCTCAAAGATTACGAGCCCCATGTGCAAGCTTCTTGAAAGGTATGATAAATTTGTATTCATGAGAAGTGCCTCAAAGCTTTTGAGAAATTGAAAGCAAAGCTTACCACGACACATATTATTAACACTCCCGGCCATTTGATCCCATGCGTGACGCTAGTGGTGTGGATATTGGGGAAGTGATTGGTCAAAGGCACAAAAAGATTCTACATTCTATCTATTATACAAGCAAGACACTCAATGACGTGAAAATAAATTACATAGTGACTGAACAAGAATTGCTTGTTATTATTTATGCTTTTGAAAAATTTAGGGCCTATTTGTTAGGATCCATGGTGATAGTCTTTACCGGTCATGCTGCTCCCCGATATCTTATAGCGAAGAAGGATGCCAACCGAGGTTGATTAGGTGGGTCCTTTTGTTGCAAGAATTTGACTTTGAAGTCAAAGATCAGAAAGGAACGGAAAATAGGCGTGAATCACCTATCTAGGCTTGAAGAGGTAGGGAGACCCAAGGGAGATCTTGAAATTAATTATGCTCTCCTAGATGAATAACTTTTGGCAATATGTATCACTTCAACTCCATGTTATGCCGATATTGCTAACTCTTAGTTAGTAGCCTTATTCCCGATGAATTAGAAGCTTATCAAAAGAAGATGTTCTTGAGGGATTGTAGGCAATACTATTGGGAGGAGCCCTTTTTGTTCCGGATATACGCCGACAACATCATTAGGCATTGTATTCCGGAAGATGAGGTGACGTTGATTCTCAAAGCGTGTCATGACTCCTCAGTTGGGAGTCATCACGGTGGAAACCGTACGGCGATGAAAGTGATTGAATATGGCTATTATTGACTATCAACATACTAAGACACAAGTCTAATGGTCAAGTCATATGATCAATGTCAAATTACAAGGATAAATTTCTAGAAGGCACGAGATGCCTATGAATTTTGTGATGGAAGTAGAGATCTTTGATGTGTGGGGGATAAATTGCATGGGTCCCTTTGTAAACTCATATGGCATGATGTATATCTTAGTGGTAGTTGATTAATGTGGGTTGAATAAGTTGCCTTTCCAAACAATAGGCAAGGAGTGTAACCGCCTTCTTGAAGATTAACATATTTACTCAAATTGGAACCCAAAGGGCCATCCTTAGTGATAGTGAACCCCTTTTTGCAACAAAGCCTTTGCGAGGTTGCTCAAGAAATACGAAGTTAAGAACAAAGTGGACACTCTGTACCGTCCTCAATCGAGTGGTCAAGTTGAAGTCTCAAACCAAGAAATCAAGACTATTCTAGCAAAAACGATTAACGCAAATAGGGCCGATTGGTCAAGAAAACTAGATGAAGCTCTTTGGGCTTATCGGACGGCATTCAAAACACCCATTGGAAATTCGCCTTACCAGTTGATTTTTTGTAAGGCATGTCACTTGCCGCTGGAACTAGAATACAAAGTTATGTGGGCAATAAAAACGTTAAATTTTGACTAGGTTGAAGCTGCTAACCTAAGGATGACCCAACTCAACAAGATGGATGAGTTTTCATTTCCTAGTGTATGAGAGTGCATCAATGTATAAAGAGATGATGGAATCTTTTCATGATGAGAAGATATTAAAGTAGAAATTTCAATATGGTGACTTGGTCTTACTCTTCAACTCAAGGTTGAAGTTTTTTTCAGGCATACTCAATTCCAAAGGGTTTGGCCCATTCAAAGTTGTTAGTGTGTCTCCTGAAGGCACCATTGAATTTAGAGTCGGAAGATGGGACTCAAACCTTCAAAGTAAATGTCCAAAGAGTGAATCACTACCTTGAGACAATTGGAGAAAGACAACTGGTGGAACAATTCCAATTGAAGATGGCCTCAAACCATCCTCCACGACTGATTAGCAATGAAGGGGTAACATCGTCATGCCACAACAATAAATAAATCGCTTCTTGGAAGGATTTAGATTTTTGTTTTTGTAGGTTTATATCTGTTTGTTGAACATTTTAATGTGAGTTTTATATTGCAGAGTACCCAAAATACAGATAAACTGGATGAAAAAGAAAAGGAAAAGTGGAGTAAAATAAGCTAAGCTTCATAAATTTTCTGCGGAAACAAATGCGGACTGCATAATGGTTTTGCGGACCGTATATTGGTCATGGATGGAGTCAGAAGTTCTTGAAAATAAATCGCTCAAAAATGTGATGAAAAACTAATTTCGCATACCACATAACATTTTTGCGACCACAAATGTGATCATATATTGGCCAAGCACTAACCAGGTAAAAGTCCATCGCGAAACATTTATGCAGCAACATAAAATGTTTTGCGATAGCAAATTCACCGCAGAATGCACATATATTAAAACTCTACTCCACTGCTGATTTCCCACTTCATACTTCCCCTAATCCAATTTCGAACACAAAGCTTGAACACACAACACACTCCACCAAGAGAGTCTGATCTGCCTGATTCATAATCAACCAATCTTCAACTCATTTCAACACATCTATTATGAATTTCTCCCATATTTTTATTTTGCGTTTCAATGGTTTGAACAATTTTTTCCCTCTTCCATGAACCCCATTCTCTTTCTACCCTATTTTTGTGCTATCTGAAAATTGTCGCGCCCTCCTTTTTTCTCTCCTTTCGGATCAGTCAGGGTTTTCGCCATTATTGGGACAACTCATTTCCTTTTGGGAAGAGAGATATAAAGAATTTGAAGAGTCATCACCTAACGAATTAAGGTGCATTAGGGCACCTACTATGGGTCACTTATAACACTAATTGTATAACAAGAGATTAGGTAAGGGCTTGAAATTACTCCAAGAGGAAGGTGTTAGGAACCCCTCAAAGTCCACAACTGTGGGTCCCGACCAAACTTACTTTGTGAATTGATCAAGTAGAAAATAGACAGTCTAAGCACACATATGTGACAAATAAAGGTCTCAGCATACCAGAAGTCTAGGCACACATATGTGAATAAAACCTTGGTTTTTGATAGTCAAACAATATAAGCATACATGTATGAAATGATGAGGGAAGTCCTAGGTTGTTTATCCTATAGGATCACACCTATACAATGCCCGGTAATCACTCCTCAATGACGGGATACACGTTGCATTAGCGCACAGTCATCATATCCTTTTCTACCCGTTATCCCACCCCTTAATGGTTATTAAGCGAAATTAATTTAACGAGCTCTAAGCGTGTTGTTACTCGTCCCTTCCTTGTGGTCCCGGAAGAGTTTAGGACCTCTAAATCTGGACGGTTCTAGACAAACCCCTAAGGTTTTAAAAGGGGAAAATTCTAGGCGACAAGCAAATAACAATTAGGACTAGCAGATAAATAAAAGAAATAGTTAAGAGGCTCATGTTTACCTCCACATGTAATGCACATAAACAGCACGTCTCAAACACAGACAAAAGTAGTTTTATTAGAAAAGGATCCTAATACATGATATCTAGTGAACACAATTACACAAAAATATGATGCACTGTTTCATAAACTCAACGGCAGGATCCTAATCAGTTTGCCTACTAATTTAAAACCTGTGAGCCCTTAAGCAGAAACACAATCAAAGTAGTTTCCAATTTTAAAAATATTAGTTACCTAAGGTTTGCCTAGGCGTGGGACTGTACGTATTAATAATCACAGGACATGAGTTGTTAAACAGTTCAGAAATTGCTCAACCTACAAACATGATTTCTAGGTGACACAGATAAAAGAAAGTTTGTACCAGTTTTATGTCCAAAAACATGATATTTGTATGTGAGACTATTTTTATGACTTTTCATGGATCAGCGGCTCGTGGTAATTAGATTAAGAGTATTCAAACAAATGCAAACATAATTCCTAGAATATGATATCTAAATGCACACAAGAGTGATAGATTCGTGTTGAGGTTATTAACACAATAACAGGATTTCTAAGTGAGAACACTTATGCAACATTAAATCATGGATTATGTAATGATTCGATCGGTCATTTTGTGTTATCGAACCCCGTTACCCTAAATGAAACTTTCCACAGCGTCTTATTATTATTTATGACTTGCGGGGATGGGTGGTTCGGGATTCAGAAGTGTTTAGAGCAGTACAGGAACACTTAGTTCCTTAACGTTGGCCTTTTTGGCCAAGTTTGACTTCGGTCAACATTTTGAGAAAACAACCTCGGAATCGAGTTTCAACAGTTCCAGTAGCTTTGTATAATGATTTCGGACTTGGGCGTATGTTCGGAATGGGTTTTGGATGACCCAGGGGCGTTTCGGCGCCCAATATCGAAATGAGAATTTCCTTAAATTTGAAATTTGGTTTGGAACGTGTTTTTGTGTTATTGAGGTCCGAATGGAATTCCGAGATCGAGAATAGTTCCGTTATGTCATTTATGACTTGCCTGATAAATTTGGTGTCATTCCGAGTAGTATAGGTCGGTTCGGCGCATTGTTATCGAATTCAAGAACTTGAAGTTCCTAAGTTATGATTCTAGGGGTTTTGGGATATGATTTTGAGTTTTAGCGTCGTTTTTATGTTCTGAAGGCTCGAGCGAGTCCGTACAATGATTTGGGACTTGTTGGTATATTTGTACGAGGGATCGGGTGGGCCCAGGTGCCTCTCAAGCACCAAACGGGGCTAAAACCCAACTTATGTAACTGTTGGTGCACCTGATCTGGTGTGACCGCAGGTGCGGGACCGCTCATGTGGTCCTAGACATCGCAGGTGCGACCCCAGGTGAGGTTGCCCCTTTTCGCAGGTGCGGAAGGATTTTCGCAGGTGCGGGCTCCACTCCGCAGGTGCGAGATTGCCCCCCCTGTCCCATTTCCGCAGGTGCGGTCCTTGAGCCGCAAGTGCAAAAATATTGTAGACAATGTGGTTCTTTTAAAATACGGGATTTAGTTCATCTTCATCATCTTCCTTCCACCATTGTCGGCCTAGGGAGCTTGGGAAAGGGCAAATTCACCTATCTACTGAAGAGGTAAATAAATTCTACTCTAGTACTAGTTTAATTCATAAATTACTAATTAAATTAGCTACTAAATTAGTGAAAATTTAGGGATTTGGGTAGTAACCTAGGAATTTCAGAAATTTAGAAATTACACGTCAATTTGCTATGAAATCAAGTAAAAATCATATATTAATGATCCTTAGGCTATAGGTGAGGGTTTCCTTCATGAAGTTTTGGAATCCGAGTGTGCGGGCCCGAGGGCGAATTTTAGGATTCCTTCAAGAATGATGAATTTACTAAATAAGTAGGAGAATTTCCATACTTTGAGCATGAATTGATACATTTGTATAACATTTGGCTAGTTTCGAGTCCTCGGGTGTAGAGTTCGGAAGTTTGGGTGCGTTCTTGGTCCGAGAAGTAGATTCGACACGAGGTGAGTCTCTTTTCTAACCTTGTAAGAGGGAATTGTCCCCATAGGTGATCTAAATGTTATGTGTTGTTGTTTGTGGGGGCTACGTACGCACAAAGTGAAGAGAGTCCGTACGTAGCGGCTATTATTTATATGTCCGGGTAGTTAGACTCACATCATGCCTTGTATTCTTTCCTGTAATGCATTATATGTTATGAACTCATGTTATATGTAGTATCGTTTCCCTAAGATATTATAGAATTGGGTAATTGGAAAAAGTTGTTTATGGAAAGAAAATGTTGAGGATTATTATGTGTGCATGTGACCGCTTCGCAATTTATATTCCGCAAGCGGAGTGTGACTTTCCCCCACTCTCATGGGAGCAAGTCGTACGCCACGGCAGATTGAAAGAAGCACTTATGGTTCGGGTCATTCAACCCTCGGCAGTGCACAGGTATGATCATGGTAAGGTTGCACTTATGGTTCGGGTCGTTCGACCCTCGGCATTGCACATATATGGTTATTTTATGGCTCAAACCTATTGTCCTTACCCCGTATGCACATGCTAGATTGTTACTAATTTCACGGACATTGATTTGACAGATAATTGGGGGAAATGAAGTAGTAATTGTGTATTTACTTCCAGCACTTACTTGGATTTTGTGCCTTATATGTATTTGATGTTTATTTCCCTTACATGCCTACCGCTTTCATTATATAATGTTATATTATATTGTTGGGCCTTAGTGAGTGTCAAATCGACCTCTCGTCACTACTTCTTCGAGGGTTAGACGGGATACTCACTGGGTACATATCTATTTATGTACTCACGCTACGCTTTTGTACTTAATTGTACAGGTTCTGAGGCTGGTGCATCTGGTTATTAGACCGGAGCTAGATTCTGATCATAGTTGGACCTGACTTCACGGTGAGCTGCTTTCCCTGACGTTCCTCGGCAGCACCCTGGAGTTTCTTTTGCTATATTCCCGTCTATTCCCTTTCAGACAGTGGGACTGTATATATATCTTGTTTATCCTGTTAGTATGCCCGTATAACTTGTGACACTGGTTCCTGGCACATACGTAGTAGTTGTTTTGGATCACGGATCTGTATACATATATATCGACTCAGGCCTACTTATGGTTGCTCTTGGTTAGCACTGGCTAGTTATCTTTTTGGTTAATGTTTTTAAACTTTAAAACATGGTTTTGTTGATATGTTTCACCAATTAAGAAAGAACCCCTAGTAATTGAGAATTGGCTTGCATGACCCCGCAGTTGGGAACCATCACGACCTAAGTTAGGGTTTTGGGTCGTGACAACATGGTATCAAAGCACTAAGTTCACGTAGGTCTCACAAGTCACGGGCAAACCTAGTAGAGTCTTGCGGATCGATACGGAGACGTTTGTATTTATCTTCGGGAGGCTATAGGGTGTTAAGAAATCTCTCTTTATTCTTATTCTATCGTGCAGTCGATGGTTTACTAAAAACTCATCCTTCTATTCTCTCACAGATGGTGAGGACGCGTGCTTCCAATGTTCCTGACCCGGGAGATGCCGCTACCCCCGTCGTCAGAGGCCGTGGCAGAGGCCGGGGGAGGGCACCGGCCCGAGGTAGGGGACGAGGGCGTCCTAGAGCTATTCCAGTTGCACCACCAGAGGATCCTATTATAGAGGAGCAGGACGAGGTGCCTCCAGCAGATCGTGCTTTAGTGGACTTCATGACGGCGCCAGGCTTCCAGGAGGTCATGGGCCCTATGATGAGATTTATGGACACCATGTCCCTGGCTGGTTTATTTCCAGCATATCCTGCCACTTCTCAGGCGGGAGGGGGAGTCCAGACCCCTACTACCCAGGCTGCAGGTTAGACAGTAGCACTACATCATACCCTGGGTACACTGCTCGTGGGTGGGGTTCAGCCTGTAGCAGCACCTGAGCCCATACCAGCTGCGGACGGCGATCCGCAGAAGTTATTGGATAGATGGACTCGATTGCACCCTCCAGTCTTTGGGGGTGAGCGAGGCGAGGATGCCTAGGACTTCATTGACAGGTGCAAGGACAGACTGCACAACATGAGGATATTAGAGTCCCATGGAGTGGATTTCACTACCTTCCAGTTAGAGGGTAGAGCTCGCAGGTGGCAGTCCTACATTCTCAGCAGGCCAGCAGATTCTCCCCCTATCACTTGGGAGCAGTTCACTCGGATGTTCCTGGACAGATATATTCCACCCTCTGAGAGGGAAGATATGCGGTATCAGTTTGAGCAGCTAGAGCAGGGACAGATGTCAGTGACAGATTATGAGGCCAGATTTTCAGAGTTGTCTCTCCATGCACTCATGATACTACCTACTGACACTGAGAGAGTCAGAGATTTGTGGCTGGGTTGCATCCAGGTATTAGGTCCACCATGGCCCGAGAGGTGGACATGGGTACTCTTTATCAGCTAGTGGTAGAGATTTCTCGCATGATCGAGGGGTATCGATTGAGGAGCAGGAGCAGCAGGACAAGAGGGCTAGATTCTCCGGAGATTTCAGAGGTACCCCAGCTAGGGGCAGAGGTCAGTTTAGCAGTGGCCAGCCCAGCAGGCCTTCATATTCAGCACCATCACCACCTCCCCTAGGTGTTCCAGCGAGGCCTCAGTTCAGCGCCATGCCAGAGCATTCCTACCGCCCTCTAGCTATTCAGAGTTCACCCTGCAGGTATTCCGGTCATCAAAGATCTTCTAGTTCCTACTTCAGTGTTATGCCAGAGGGTCCACATCGCTCTCCGGCCATTCAGGGTTCTTCTTCGTGGCAGCAGGCTATGGTACCTGGAGGTTGTTACGAGTGTGGGGAGCCAGGTCATATGAGGAGGCATTGTCCCAGGTTTGGGGGCAAGGAAGTGCAGCAAAGTTATCAGCCCATGGGTCTAGCACCAGCAGTCCAGCCACCTAGAGGTGGAGGACAAGTCGGCAGGGGTCGTCCTAGAGGTGGAGGCCAGTCAGCTCCTGTTCACTCTGGTGGCGCTCAGTCTTCAGGTGCTCCGGCTAGATTCTATGTTATTCCGGCCAGATCAGATGCAGTGGCCTCAGACTCCGTGATCACAGGTATTATCTCAGTATGTGGTAGAGAGGCTTCAGTATTATTTGATCCAGGATCCACCTATTCATATGTTTCAGCATTATTTGCTCATTTTCTGGATGTTCCTCGTGAATCCTTGGGTTCTCCTATATATGTGTCCACTCTTGTGGGCGATTCTGTGGTGGTAGACGGGGTCTATTGATCTTGTGTGATTATATTATGTGGGCTCGAGACCAGAGCGGACCTTCTGTTGCTCGACATGGTTGATTTTGAGGTTATTCTTGGCATGGATTGGCTATCTCCTTATCAGGTCGTGCTTGATTGCCATGCCAAGACAGTTACTTTAGCCATGCCTGAGTCACCTAGGCTGGAGTGGAGAGGTTCCTTAGTTAGTGAAGCCAGCCGGGTTATTTCATTCCTGAAGGCTCGACATATGGTCGAGAAGGGTTGTCTAGCCTATCTTGCTTATGTGCGAGACACCACCGCCGAGTCTCCGATGATTGATTCAGTGCCAGTTGTTCGAGAGTTTGCTGATGTATTTCCTTCAAACCTTCCGGGCATGCCTCCGGATCGTGATATTGATTTCTGCATTGATGTAGCTCCAGTCACTCAGCCTATTTCCATTCCCCCATACCGCATGGCTCCGAAGGAGCTGAAAGAGTTGAAGGATTAGCTTGAGGAGTTGTTGGCTAAGGGGTTTATCAGACCGAGTGTATTGTCGTGGGGTGCTCCAGTTCTATTTGTGAAGAAAAATGATGGGTCTATGCGGATGTGTATTGATTATTGCCAGTTGAACAAGGTCATCAGTAAGAACAAGTATCCTTTGCCGCGCATGGATGATTTGTTTGACCACTTGCAGGGGGCTAAGGTGTTTTCTAAGATTGATTTGAGATCGGGATATCATCAATTGAAGATTCGGGCTTCAGATGTTCCGAAGACCGCTTTTCGTACGAGATATGGCCATTATGAGTTCCTGGTGATGTCTTTTTGCTTGACTAATGCCCCAGCACCATTCATTGACTTGATGAATAGGGTGTTCTGGCCATATATTGATTCCTTTGTCATTGTCTTCATAGATGACATCTTGATTTACTCACGTAGCCTGGGTGAGCACGAGCATCATTTGAGAGTTGTGCTCCAGACTTTGCGGGAACAGAAGCTATATGCTAAGTTCTCCAAGTGTGAGTTCTGGTTGGATTCTGTGGCATTCTTGGGGCATGTGGTATCCGTAGAGGGTATCAAGGTTGATCCTCAAAAGATTGAGGCAGTTCAGAGTTGGCCGCGTCCTACTTCAGCTACAGAGATCAGGAGCTTTTTTAGCCTAGCAGGCTATTATCGCCGATTTATGGAGAGGTTTTCCTCGATTGCAGCGCCATTGACTAGATTGACTCAGAAGAATGCCCCTTTCTGATGGTCTGACGAGTGTGAGGCGAGCTTTAAGAAGCTCAAGGTGGCATTGACTTCAGCACCAGTTTTAGTATTGCCTTCCGGTTCTAGGATGTATACAGTATATTGTGACGCTTCACGCGTTGGCTTGGGGTGTGTGTTGATGCAGGAAGGGAGAGTTATTTCTTATGCTTCGCGCCAGCTGAAGGTTCATGAGAAGAATTACCATGTGCACGATTTGGAGTTGGCGGCGAATATTCATGCTCTTAAGATTTGGAGGCACTACTTGTATGGAGTGTCCTGTGAGGTTTATACAGACCACCGCAGATTTCAACACTTGTTCAAGAAGAGGGATATTAACTTGAGGCAGCGCAGATGGCTTGAGTTGTTGAAGGATTATGATATCACCATTCTTTATCATCCGGGCAAGGCAAATGTGGTAGCAGATGCTTTGAGAAGGAAGGCAGAGAGTATGGGTAGCTTGGCTTACATTGCAGCAGAGGAGAGACCTCTAGCCTTGGACATTCAGTCCTTTGCTAATCGCCTAGTGAGATTATACCTTTCAGAGCCTCGTCGATTTCTTGCACATATGGTTGCTCAGTCTTCGTTATTGGGGGAGATTAAGGCTCGGCAGTATGATGATCCGTGTTTGGTAGAGCTACGGGAGATAGTAATTCAGGACAGGTCCAAGGAGGTTACCATTGGCGAGGATGGTGTTCTTAGACTTCAGGACCGCTTATGTGTTCCTAATGTTGATGGCCTGAGGGAGAGGATTCTAGAGGAGGCACACAATTCTCGGTATTTTGTTCATCCTGGTGCTACGAAGATGTATCGGGATTCGATGCAGCACTATTGGTGGAGGCGGATGAAGAGGGACATTGTGGAGTATGTGACTAGGTGTCTTAATTGTCAGCAGGTGAAGTATGAGCACCATAGGGCAGGAGGCCTACTTCAGCAGATGCCCATTCCTGAGTGGAAGTGGGAGCGCATCACCATGGACTTCGTGGTTGGGTTGCCTCAGACTTTGTGGAAGGTTGACACGGTTTGGATCATTGTGGATAGATTGACCAAATCGGCGCATTTCATTCTAGTGGCTACTACATATACTTCTGAGAGGCTAGCTAGATCTACATTCGGTAGATAGTCCGATTGCACGGTGTGCCGGTGTCCATTATATCAGATCGAGGTCCTCAGTTCACCTCGCACTTCTGGAGAGCATTGCATAGTGGGTTAGGCACCCAGATAGACCTTAGCACAGCATTCCACCCTCAGACTGATGACCAGTCGGAGCGTACAGTTCAGATATTGGAGGACATGCTCAGGGCATGTGTGATTGCCTTCGGAGGTCAGTAGGACCAGTTCTTGCCTTTGGCCGAGTTTGCTTACAATAACAGTTATCATTCCAGCATCGAGATGGCTCCATTTAATGCTTTGTATGGTCGGCAATGTCGTTCTCCTATCGGGTGGTTTGACCCTGGTGAGGCTAAGTTATATGGCACTGACCTGGTGAGGGATGCTCTGGATAGGGTGAAGTTGATTCAGAAGAGGCTCCGCACAACACAGTCCAGACAGAAGAGTTACGCGGATCAGAGGGCACGTGATGTGTCATTTATGGAGGGAGACAAGGTTCTATTGAAGGTCTCGCCGATGAAGGGTATTATGAGATTCGGGAAGAAAGGCAAGTTAAGCCCGCGGTTCATAGGTCCTTTTGAGGTGTTGAGGCGCGTTGGGGAGGTTACTTATGAGTTAGCCTTACCTCCTAGCTTATCAGGAGTTCATCAGGTCTTTCATGTATCCATTCTCTGGAGGCATCACGCCGACTTCTCTCACGTGGTTGATTTCAACACTATTTAGTTGGATGAGAGGTTGGGCTACGAGGAGGGGCCAGTTGCTATTATTGATAGGCAGGATCGCCAGTTGAGATCCAAGAGAGTTTCGGCCGTAAAGGTCCAGTGGAGGGGACAACCGGTCGAGGAGGCGACTTGGGAGTCCGAGGAGGGCATGCGGAGTAGATATCCGCACTTATTCAACACTTCAGGTATGATTCTAGACCCGTTCAAGGACGAACGTTTGTTTAAGAGGTGGAGAATGTAACGACCCGACCAGTCGTTTTGCGTTATCAGACCCCGTTACCCTAAATGAAACTTCCCATAGCAGCTTATTATGATTTATGACTTGCGGGGACTGGTGGTTCGGGATTCAGAAGTGTTTAGAGCAGTATAGGAACACTTAGTTCCTTAAGGTTGGCCTTTTTGACCAAGTTTGACTTTGGTCAACATTTTGAGCAAACGACCTCGGAATCGAGTTCTGATAGTTCCAGTAGCTTCGTATGATGATTTCAGACTTGGGCGTATGTTCGGAATGGGTTTTGGATGACCCGGGGGCGTTTCGGCGCCCAATATCGAAATGAGAATTTCCTTAAGTTTGAAATTTAGTTTGGAACGTGTTTTTGTGTTATCGAGGTCCGAACAGAATTCTGAGATCGGGAATAGTTTCGTTATGTCATTTATTACTTGCCTGCAAAATTTGGTATCATTCCGAGTAGTGTAGGTCGGTTCGGCGCATTGTTATCGAATTCAAGAACTTGAAGTTCTCAAGTTATGATTCTAGGGGTTTTGGGATATGATTTTGAGTTTTAGCGTCGTTTTTAGTGTTCCTAAGGCTCGAGCGAGTCCGTACCATGATTTGGAACTTGTTGGTATATTTGGATGAGGGATCGGGTGGGCCCAGGTGCCTCTCGGGCACCAAACGGGGCTAAAAACCAGCTGATGTAACTGCTGGTGCACCTGATCTGGTGTGACCGCAGGTGCGGTTTCCCAGCCGCAGGTGCGGGACCGCTCCTACAGTCCCAGGCATCGCAGGTGCGACCCTAGGTGAGGTTGCCCCTTTTCGCAGGTGCGGAAGGACTTCCGCAGGAGCAGAGCCGCAGGTGCGGGCTCCACTACGCAGGTGCGAGATTTTCCTCCTTGTCCAATTTCCTCAGGTGCGAGCCTTGGCTCGCAGGTGCGGTCCTTGAGCCGCAAGTGCGAAAATACTGTAGACAGTGTGGTTCTTTTAAAATACGGGATTTAGTTCATCTTCATCATCTTCCTTCCACCATTGTCGACCTAGGGAGCTTGGGAAAGGGCAAATTCACCTATCTACTGAAGAGGTAAGTAAATTCTACTCTAGTACTAGTTTAATTCATAAATTACTAATTAAATTAGCTACTAAATTAGTGAAAATTTAGGGATTTGGGTAGTAACCTAGGAATTTCAGAAATTTAGAAATTACACGTCAATTTGCTATGAAATCAAGTAAAAATCATATATTAATGATCCTTAGGCTATAGGTGAGGGTTTCCTTCATGAAGTTTTGGAATCCGAGTGTGCGGGCCCGGGGGCGAATTTTAGGATCCCTTCAAGAATGATGAATTTACTAAATAAGTAGGAGAATTTCCATACTTTGAGCATGAATTGATATATTTGTATAACATTTGGCTAGTTTCGAGTCCTCGGGTGTAGAGTTCGGAGTTTTGGGTGCGTTCTTGGTCCGAGAAGTAAATTCGACACGAGGTGAGTCTCCTTTATAACCTTGTAAGAGGAAATTGTCCCCATAGGTGATCTAAATGCTATGTGTTGTTGTTTGTGGGGGCTACGTACGCACAAAGTTAAGAGAGTCCGTACGTAGCGGCTATTATTGGTATGTCCGGGTAGTTAAACTCACATCATGCCTTGTATTCTTTCCTGTAATACATTATATGTTATGAACTCATGTTATATGTAGTATTGTTTCCCTGAGATCTTATAGAATTGGGTAATTGCAAGAAGTTGTTTATGGAAAGCAAATGTTGAGGATTATTATGTGTGTATGTGACCGCTTCGCAATTTATATTCCGCGAGCGGAGTGTGACTTTCCCCCACTCTCATGGGAGCAAGTCGTACGCCACGGCAGATTGAAAGACGCACTTATGGTTCGGGTCATTCAACCCTCGGCAGTGCACAGGTATGATCATGGTAAGGTTGCACTTATGGTTCGGGCCGTTCGACCCTCGGCAGTGCACATATATGGTTATTTTATGGCTCAAACCTGTTGTCCTTACCCCGTATGCGCATGCTAGATTGTTACTGATTTCACGGACATTGATTTGACAGATAATTGGGGAAACTGAAGTAGTAATTGTGTATTTACTTCCAGCACTTACGTGGATTTTGTGCCTTATATGTATTTGCTGTTTATTTCCCTTACATGCCTACCGCTTTCATTATATACTGTTATATTATACTGTTGGACCTTAGTGAGTGTCAAGTCGACCTCTCATCACTACTTCTTCGAGATTAGACGGGATACTCACTGGGTACATATCTATTTATGTACTCATGATACGCTTCTGTACTTAATTGTACAGGTTCTGAGGCTGGTGCATCTGGTTATCAGACCGGAGCTAGATTCTGATCATAGTTGGACCTGACTTCACGGTGAGCTGCTTTCCCTGACGATCCTCGGCAGCACCCTGGAGTTTCTTTTGCTATATTCCCGTCTATTCCTTTCAGACAGTGGGACTGTATATATTATATCTTGTATATCCTGTTAGTATGCCCGTATGACTTGTGACACTAGTTCCTGGCACACACGTAGTTGTTGTTTTGGATCACGGATTTGTACACATATATATTGACTCAGGCTTACTTATGGTTGCTCTTGGTTAGCACTGGCTAGTTATCTTTTCGGTTAATGTTTTTAAACTCTAAAAACATGGTTTTGTTGATATGTTTTATCAATTAAGAAGGAACCCCTAGTAATTGAGAGTTGGCTTGCCTGACCCCGCAGTTGGGCGCCATCACGACCTGAGTTAGGATTTTGGGTCGTGACAGATTAATGACATGTAATATGCTGAAGCAGTATGTGTGAAACCCTAAGAACAGAATATCTAATGCATGCTTGGCATGATTTGAATGCAAATGAACATATTAACCCTAGGACATGGATTCTAATGCAAATACACATAATGTAAGGCCTATAGCATGCTTTCTACCTAGTAATATCGACAATACTATACGGCTACCCACCCCATTTTCACTAGTCACCCCAAGATCTGTTTACAAATAATTATTACAGACCAATGGCTGAATGAATTACATAAATGAAAAAATAAAACTAAACTATGGGGAGCCTGAAGCAGGCCCAAATACATCCTGAGAATACCAAGCCTTCCATAACCTCAAATGCCAAGAGTTTCATAGCCAATTTCATGCCCAGTGTGTTAGAGTTCCCTAAGGACCTCAAGGATCCCGGGCAGTGCTCACACCGAGACTTTCATAACAAGAACTGAGTAAGTGCAGTGTGGAAGGGCCAGCTTCAGTGTGTCAAAGTTCATAGGGATCTCAAAAGGATCCCAAGGCAGTCACACACTGGAGGGGAAGAACCTAAGGACTTAAGAGTAGAGTGAGAGTGCTTGACATAGTTTTGAAAAAAGGTTTTGATAAGAGAAACAACATTGAATTGATTCAAGAGTTAAAGGAGTTTTGAAAAGTAACTGATTAGTAGTAAAACAACTTTGAAAAGCAGTGTGAGTATTTTGAAAATTCAGCAAGCAACCTGATTGGCTACAGAGCAAACAAATCCAGTACTACTAACAACAAAGTTCACACAGGGGTATTGGGGAATTGGGGACATATAGAACACACATAGTGAAACATATAACAACAGAAACACAGAACTTTCCAGGAGTTTACAGGATTTAAGGAATTGGTCATACAAATAATGATACAGACATATGGGTTTCAGAACATACAGTTGAGAACATAGTTACACTAGACAGAGTTGAACATAGAATCAGGATTACTAAGGGGGTAGTAAATAACTTAGCAAAGCATATTAATACCAAAAACTGAGTAAACAACAGACAAATAATCAAACATACAAACATGGAGTAAAGTCAGGTTGAAACATGCCATAGAGGTAATAGGCAGGTTCATACACATATTAATTATAAGTTGAACATGATAGAACTCATACATGCTAAGTGAAACAAAGATTTAAGCATGTTAGTCACATTCTGAACAACCAAATGATAAACAGGAATAGGAATAGAAATCAGTAAATTAAAGCAGTAAGAGAACACATAGAGTCTAGAACTTGAAATTGAATCAGAACATACCAGTTAAGGAGAGCAGACACAGAATATAGAGCAAGTGTAGTGCAATAACTAGACTTGGATTACAGCCGGCTAGTTCAATAGAAGTAGCAAGTAACAAGAAAGAGTAGAATGCTTTAAGTGTAAGAGGGAGTTGTTGAATTAATGTTCGTGTGTGTAGTGAGAATAGAAGAGAGTATATATAATAGTTGAGAGCTAGGTAAATAAGGTAAACAATTAATTGTTCAGTAATTAGGGACAATTACAGAATAAATTAAGAATAAAATTAGTAAAGTCTTCCCTTAATTAAGGGAGTAGTTCACCAACGGTAAAGAACAAGAAACAATTAAGGAAATGAATCAAATAAATTAGGTATAGGGTAGGTAATTAGGGGTAAATACACAAAGGGTTCAATTAAGAAAATAAGTAGTAAAAATCAACAAATAACACGGTCAATCACAGAATAAGGTAAGTCATAATTTAAAGGTTGTGCAAATAGGAAAAATAGCCGGAAATCAACATGTAAGTATCATCACAGTGAATCAGGGAATCAAAGAATCGAAATAGTACTGATTTAATGAAATTAACATAAGCTTCCATGAACAGGAAGATAAATTGAGTATAATTTGAAACCCTAATAAGACATACTAGGGTAAAATCCCAAAATATTCAAATTAAACGAAGCAGTATTCATGAGAATCAAACACATAGTAGAATCAAATAAACAAAGACGAACTTCACAATCCAAGCAGAGTGCAAAATTAGGGGTTTCAACATGAACTAGTTAGGGTTCAGAAGAAACTCAACATAATCGATTAAAACTCATAAGAATCAGAGAATAAGCACTTTAAAAGATCAGGAATCGTTTTTGAAGAAAGATTTTCAGAAACCCTAGTTAGGAAAAATGAAAAGACACTTTGAAAACAAGAATGTTTCTCATAAAAACAAGTAAAAATAGTTCGATCCTTCTCAGATCTATACAGATCTAAAAGGTTTAAGAGATGAGATTAGGGTTTCGAGAAAATAACCCAGAGATGAAAATACCGACTTAGAAACCATAGGTTTAGCCAAAAATTAGGACGGTATTACTCAAATCGAGCCATGGCGGCATGAGACTGATAAGGACAGGCCAAAGGTATGAGTGGATTGTTCCCTGGTCCCTTTAGGACCTCAAAGATAGCAAAATCCTTGGCGTAGGAGAGTCGTTAAGGCTGGAGGATGGTGATAATCTACCATAGTCTACGGTAGGTAAGAAACGGCAAGGGGGAATTAGGCTTAGGGCAGAGAGGATTTGGAGAGGAGAGTGAAGGGTGACGGCAGAGTGTGAGAGGATATTGAAGGGTTTGGGGGGTCATTTAGATTAAATTAGGAAAGAATTAATCCATGTCGTTGATCACAAATGATCAACGGTCAAGATTTATCAAGAACTGGATCGGGTTTGGGTAGGACTTGGGCCTGGGTGTATTGGGCTGGTTATAGAGATATTTGGGCTGACTTAATTAGGCCAGAATTGAAATAATAAATGGCTATTTGTTAAATACCCAAATAAATCAGTTAAAATAATTTATAAAATAATTACTAATTATAAAAAATAAATTGTATGCATAGAAATGTTTTTAAAAATGATTATTTAGTATTAAAAAAATACATAGACTAATTTCTGGTCAAAAAACACAAAATTATATGCATGGGCTATAATTGCAAAGTTATTGCAATTATAGCCAAAGGTGCCAATTTGGCTATTTATGGAATAATTTGGACTTAATAGGACCATAAATAATAAATTATATCAAGAAATGTCTTTTAAATTATTTGTGATGCAATTTTGTAATTATTTATTAGAAATAAAATGCTGGACAAATTAATAAAAAATGTAAAAAAATTGTTGAAAAATCCCAATTGATGCCAATGCATGATTTTGAAGGTATATATGCAACTTAAAATATTTTTTTGGAAAAATTGGGTATGAACAACTGTCCCTCTTTACCCGGAAAGGATGAAAGTGTTGTCGGGTAAAGACATGATGGCCAATTTTGACCGAGCGAAACGGTTTAAGAGATTTAGACCGCACTCTGGCGCCTGAGTTGCCTACATATCCCTGGTTTTACAAGAATCATGTCGTGTGTAGTTCTGGATTCATCGGCGAAATATACTGGTGAAGTCATCGCAAGAACGGACGCAACATCTAGGGATAGGTGAATGAATGGTTCACGAGAGAGGTCAGGTTTGATATAGTTTGAAGGAACTGGAGCGGGATCCCTCCTGCTGGGATAGCAGTTGCTTGCTGGGTCACCTGCAAAGATACTACGAGCATATATTGTGCGGAAATTTAAACATGATGCAGGTTCCTATTGGACTATGACAAGTTGTCTCCGGACGGTTAAGGATGACGTCTGTTGAACATGATGTCTTGGGCCATGAATTTTTCAATGAGAGATTCGTAGGCCATGAAATGATATTCTCGGGCCATGATGGTGCCTCCGAACTATGTCGCCTTTGAATAATGATATGCAAATTGGAGAGATCCTCAGGCCATGACATGGTGTCTTCTGGCTTTGAGGATGATGCCTTTAGACTCTGACGCCTTTGGACAGGTTGGCGATATTTCAGCCCATGAGATGCAATAATATGATGTCAACAAGACAGGGCTTAGTCTTGTGAAATGGAGGGCAGAGCTTAGCCCGAAAGAAGAGCAAAGTAGGTAATTCTTGAGAGACAACGCTTAGTCTCGGTGAAAGAATGTAAAGTAGAGGCAGAGCTTAGCCTCATGCAGGTATGGAGACAGAGCTTAGTCTCATGCAAATTAAGGCAGAGATTAGCCTTATGCAGATGGAGGAAGAGCTTAGCCTTATGCAGGTATAGAGACAGAGCTTAGTCTCATGCAGATGAAGGTAGAGATTAGCTTTATGCAGATGGAGGCAGAGATTAGCCTTATGCAGGGGAAGGCAGAGATTAGCCTTATGCAGGGTGAAGGCTGAGATTAGCCTTATACAGATGAAGGCACCGATTAGTCTTATGAGGAGGAAGGCAGAGATTAGCCTTATGCAAGGGGAAGGTAGAGATTAGCCTTATGCAGATGAAGGCAGCGATTAGCCTTATGCGGAGGAAGGCAGAAATTAGCCTTATGCAAAAGATAGAGTAAATAGCAGATAGTAGCAGAGTTTCTTAGCTGGTAGCGATTTTTGGTATTGTGATTGTGGTGAAAACTTATGACTTCGAGGCACATATATTCTTTATTCCTGCATCCCAAGAAAAACTGTGAGTTCTATAAGGGGAGGTTGGTTCATGTCCCCGCTGGCTTTGCTTGACTTGTTTTGCTTCGTCTGGAGATCCCGTTTAAATCATCGGGGTAGCGTTTGGAAAAGAAGAGTTACCTTACAAGCAAGCATGCATAGTTTTGTAAAGATATAGTAAAAAATATATTTTAAGAAATTTAGATGAATCGATGACCGTGACAAGATCCGAGACATGGCAACCTCTCGTGCTATGGAATTTTGAGGGTCCTCCTCAAAATTCTGCCCCAATTAGATGGATTGGCACCTCTGACTGTTGTACATGCTGCGATCGGCTGAACTTGCTTCAGAATTTTGAGGGTCCTCCTCAAAAGTCTTCCCCAGTTTCTGATTGCGGGGGGAAATGAGATTTTTATTGCATTGTGACCGAACGCATAGGGATGCCTACGTATCCCTTCTACCCCATGAATCAGGTCGGTGTAGTTCAATTTACATCATATGAGGAAGGCATAAAGAGTTACACATAGTATCGCTTGACTACGTCTAAGTTGATCGGTTTCGGCCAGAATTCTCAATCCATTTCTGCAAGTATGAGAGCTCCTCCTGTCAGTACTCTATGAACCATGTAAGGGCCTTTCCAGTTAGGAGAGAATTTTCCTTTGGCTTCATCTTGATGCGTAAAGATCTTCTTCAATACCAGTTGCCCCGGTGTGAACTGTCTAGGCTTGACTCTTTTGTTGAAGGCTCTGGACATTTTGTTTTGGTAGAGTTGTCCATGACATATTGCATTCATCCTTTTACTGTCTATGAGGGCTAACTGCTCATAACGGCTTCTTTTCCATTCTGTGTCGCTAAGCTCAGCTTCTTGTATGATCCTCAAGGAAGGAATTTCTACTTCAGCGGGAATGACGGCTTCTGTACCATAAACCAATAAGAAGGGAGTTGCCCCGGTTGATGTGCGGACTGTGGTGCGGTATCCCAATAAGGCAAATGACAGCTTCTCGTGCCACTGTTTGTGATTTTCTACCATCTTTCTCAATATCTTCTTGATATTCTTGTTGGCGACTTCAACAGCTCCATTCATCTAAGGTCTATAGGCTGTAGAATTCTTGTGCTTGATTTTGAAAGTCTCGCACATGGCCTTCATTAGGTCACTGTTGAGATTGGAAGCGTTGTCAGTAATGATTGATTCTGGAACTCCAAATCGACAAATAATCAGGTCGCGGACAAAGTCTGCCACGACTTTCTTAGTCACTGCTTTGTAGGATGCTGCTTCGACCCATTTGGTGAAGTAATCAATAGCTACCAAGATGAAACGATACCCGTTTGAGGTGGTGGGCTGATTGGACCGATGACATCCATCCCCCAGGCAACGAATGGCCACGGTGAGCTTGTTGCATTGAGCTCGTTTGGGGGTAGCTTTATCATATCTGCGTGTACTGACATTGGTAGCATTTTTGAACATACTGGATGCAGTCTGTTTCCATGATCATCCAGAAATAACCGGCTCTGATTATCCTTTTGGCCAAGACAAAGCCATTCATATGCGAGCCGCAGGTCCCAGCATGTATTTCTTTAAGTAGTTTAGAGGCTTCCTTTACGTCGACACACCTCAGTAATCCCAAATCAGGAGTTCTCTTATACAGGATTCCTCCGCTGTGGAAGAAATTGTTGGACAATCTCCTAAGCGTACGTTTCTAGGTATGATTTGCATGCTCCGGGTACTCTCTCTTTGCCAAGTATTCGTTAATGTCGTGGAACCATAGTTTTCCGTCTGCTTCTTCTTCAACATGGGCACAATATGCCGGCTGGCCATGGATCTTCACTGGAATATGATCAATGAAGTTCTTATCTGGATGTTGTATCATAGATGATAAAGTGGCCAGTGCATCGGCAAACTCATTCTGGGGACGTGCCGAAATTCTGTCTCTGTGAACCTCTTTCTCAATTCCTGCACATGGTGCAGATATGGCAGTATCTTGGAATTCTTGGTAGCCCATTCTCCTCGTACTTAGTGTATAAGCAAATCTGAATCACCAATTATCAATAGCTCCAGAATATTCATGTCGATGGCCATGTTGAGCCCTAGTATGCAAGCTTCATACTCTACCATATTGTTAGTGCAAGTAAATCTGAGTTTAGCAGATACCGGATAATGTTGGCCAGTTTCCGATACCAAGACTGCTCCAACGCCGACTCCTTTTAAATTTGCTGCTCCATCAAAGAACATTCTCTAACCTTCATATGGTTCTGCAATGTCTTCTCTTATGAACAACACTTCTTCATCGGGAAAATACATTTTCAGGGGTTCGTATTCTCCTCCCACAGGGTTTTCAGCAAGATGATCTGACAATGACTGTCCCTTGACCGCTTTCTAAGTCACATAGACGATGTCGAACTCACTCAGCATGATTTTCCACTTAGCCAGCTTTCCATTGGGCATGGGCTTTTGAAAGATATACTTCAAGGGATCCATTCTCGATAAGAGGTATGTTGTGTAGGCACAGAAGTAGTGCCTCAGCTTCTGGGCTACCCAGGTTAGAGCATAACAGGTACGTTCCAGTAGAGAATATCGTGCCTCGTACGGAGTGAACTTATTACTTAGATAATAGATAGCATGTTCCTTTCTTCATGTCTTGTCGTGCTGCCCCAGAATGCAGCCGAAAGCTCCATCTAGTACTACAAGGTAGAGTAATAAGGGTCTACCTGGCTCTGGCGGGACCAAGACTGGTGGCATTGATAGGTACTCCTTGATTCTGTCGAAGGCTTTTTGACAATCCTCGGTCCATTTGGTTGCAGCATCTTTCTTTAACATCTTGAAGATTGGTTCACATAAGACTGTGGACTGGGCTATGAATCGGCTGATGTAATTTAGCCATCCCAGAAAACTCATTACGTCCTTCTTATTTCTCGGTGGTGGCAACTCCTGGATGGCCTTGACTTTTGATGGATCCAGTTCTATTCCTCAGCGGCTAACGATGAACCCAAGCAATTTTCCGGCAGGAACCGCGAATGCACATTTTGCGGGATTTAATTTCAAGTTGTATTTCCGTAATCTGTCCAAGAACTTTCTCAAATCTGCTATATGATATGTGGCTTTCCTGGATTTAATGATGATGTCGTCCACATACACTTCGATCTCTTTATGTATCATGTCATGAAAGATGGTAGTCATAGCCCTCATGTAAGTGGCCCCAGCATTCTTTAGGCCGAATGGCATCATCTTTTAACAGTACATTCCCATGGTGTAATGAAAGCCATTTTTTCAGAGTCCTCCTCGTTCATCTAGATCTGATGATAACCGGCAAAGCAATCCACAAATGACTAGAGTTCATGTTTGGCACAATTGTCAATTAGGATGTGTATGTTTGGAAGAGGAAAATCATCCTTCGGACTAGCTCGATTGAGATCCCGGTAGTCGACACAAACCCTGACCTTTCCATCCTTCTTCGGTACTGGCACGATGTTGGCTAACCATGTTGGGTATTCAACCACCTTGAGGACTTTGGCGTTGATTTGTTTAGTAACTTTCTCCTTGATTTTCAAACTCGTGTCAGGCTTGAACTTCCGGAGTTTCTGCTTTACTGGCGGGCACATTGGATTGGTTGGAAACTTGTGAGCCATAATGGATGTACTTAGCCCGGTCATGTCGTCTTAAGACCATGCAAATATGTCTTCATACTCCCTTAAGAATTGTGTGTACTCTTCTTTCTCAGACAGTGAAAAATGGATGCTGATGCGAGTTTTTTTGATAGTCTCTGAACCTCCCAAATTGATTACTTCAGTTTCATCCAAGTTGGACTTAGGCTTGTTCTCAAAGTCTTCCACCTCTCTGACAATTTCCTCGGTTATGATATCTTCTTCTTCCGAATCACTATCCTTTTGTTGCGTTGTCTCATTGCATGTCACAATCATTGGTTCATCAAAATAGGAAACAGTAATGTTGTATAGATAACAGTATGAGAGAAAAACGATAATAATAAATACTAATTCATTGAAACATAAAAGCGATTTTTGATAATTTAAACGAATGTTTTTGGAACATCGGAGATTTTAAAAAAATAGAATTGCGGAAAGGAAATCATTAGCAAATGAAATAAACAATGCTTGTTCAGCCTTGCTACCCCGGGACTCGTCAGGCCCTTGACGGTCTGACAGTCCAGTTTATGAGGAATGATCCCTTGCTCACAGCTTGGATGGTAGGGCCTTCCTCCTCCTCCTCCTCGACAATAACACAACAGCCCATATCCTCGTCCTCCAGGAATAAGTTCCATAAGGCTGCTAATGCTTCCTCCTCCTCTGATCCCCATATGACGTCGGCTTGCTGGAAAGTCTGTTCCAAATGACGTATGGGCTGCTCCAATGGGTAGTAAGGACCAGGCCATGGTGGCGACCGATCGTCGTACTCTTTCCAAGTGTACTGATAACCCAGGGCAAAGGTAGTGCCATGGCGCTTCAACTGTATCGGCTTGGAAATGCCCTGAAGATTCTTGCCGAGACCCTTGTCGGGTTCGTATCCGCTACAATTCAGTATGCTTTCAATCTTACTACGCCACCACTTGTCCTTGTCTATTGCATTGACCCGCTCGATGTGATGATAGGTTTCTCTACCGAGCCTTCTTCTACCCTCAACTACCGGGATAGTCTAGCAGTTGTAGATGGAGTTGCTCCCATCTCCATGGATAATTACCTCCTGATGATTCCATTCAAACTTTACTGCTTGATGCAAAGTTGATGCAGCCCCAGGGGCATGTATCCATGGCCGTCCTAATAACTGATTATAGGACGCAGATATATCTATCACCTGAAATTCAACCTCAAACCATGATGGTCCCCTTTGCAGGCAAAGGCTGATTTCTCCAATGGTGGACCTCTAAGACCCGTCGAATGCCGTCACATTCATAGATCCCTCTCATATCTTGTACAATACCTTTCCCAACCTCTTCAGTGTTGTTAATAGACAAATGTTAAGGTCGGACCCTCCGTCAATCAGAACCCTGGTAATAAAGTAATCTTCGCATTGCACGGTAATGTGCAGTGCCTTGTTGTGACTCAAACCTTCAGGTGGCAATTCGTCCTCGTGGAAGGTAATCTTGTGACTTTCTAATACCTGCCCCACCATGTTGGCCATTTCTCCACTGGTAATGTTATTTGGCACATACGCTTCGTTTAACACCTTCATCAAAGCATTCCTGTGTGCTTCTGAATTCTGCAGCAAAGATAAGATGGATATCTGGGATGGTGTTTTGTTCAGTTGATCAATGACTGAGTATTCCTTGGCTTGCACCTTCCTCCAGAGATCATTTGGGCCTGCTTCAATGACGGGCGATCTGTTGGAAGCTTGTTTTCTAGACTCTCCCAAGTTTTCAGGTGTATAGACCCTGCCGATC
Organism: Nicotiana undulata; assembly: GCA_005239495.1. Lineage (NCBI taxonomy): Eukaryota > Viridiplantae > Streptophyta > Magnoliopsida > Solanales > Solanaceae > Nicotiana > Nicotiana undulata. The sequence goes on from ML284525.1 coordinate 45,918, forward strand.
TTGGTCATCCCTGTGCAGCACCAGCTTCTTCTATCTTGACCTTTCCTTTCCTTCTAGCTTCATCTACGTAATCCCAAGGCACAACATTAGTGTTGAAAGGCGGCGTGGTTGACACTTTCACTGTAATCGGTGTGGCTACCCTCACTTCAAATGGGATAGGTGTCATTGCAGGTGGCACTACTTCGACCTCAAATGGCACAGGCGTGTCTGCAGGCGGTGCTACTTCAAACGGGACTGATGTGGTTACCTCAACCTCTTCTGATGGCTGTATCTGTACTATAATGGGATTGAGTGTAATTGTTGGCTTCTTAGGATCATCACCTTCTTTGATTAACCTAATTGACCCCTCTAGGTCCCATTCTTCATCCATTTGTATCACATTGATGCCTTCACCCCTATGATCTGGGGGGGGGGGTGTTATTGCAAACATTAGGAGTAGTCTCTTTTGCCTTGATGATTTTGTTGTCGATCAAAGCCTGGATTTTATCCTTTAACGAGCGACATTCATCGATGGTATGTCCCTTCATGCCGGAATGGTATGCACAAGTTTTGTTTGGATTGACCCATTGGGATGGATTCTCTATGGCTACAGCAGGGATGGGAGTGACGTAATCAGCAGCTTTTAGCCTTTCATACAGCTGGTCAATGGGCTTGGCAATGGCGGTATATTGTTTGGGTGACATACGGTCAAAGTTAGGTCGAGGTATTGGGAAATTTTGGTGAGCTGGAGGTGACTGGAAGTGAGATGGTTGGGAGTTATAGGTGTGATAGACAATAGTTGGTTGTGAATATCTTGGAGATGTGGGTTGATATGTAGGTGGAGGGGACGTCTGATATGTAGGTAGAGGTGTTGGCTGATATGTAGGTGGGGGTGCTTGCTGATATGTAAGTGGAGATTTGGGTCCCTGTGCAACCATTACCGCTCCTATGTCTTTCTTCTTGGATATACCACTAGACTGCAGTGCTTTGTTCGTGGCTTGTAGTGCCTCAAAATTAGTGACCATTCCACTCTTGATACCTTCTTCAATTCTTTCCCCAAGCTTGATGATGTCGGAGAACTTGTGATTTTCAATCACCATTAGTCTCTCGTAATATTACGGATCCTGTGCCCTGACGAATAATTTGTTCATTTGCTCTTAATCTAGTGCAGGCCTGACCTTGGCCGCTTCATACCTCGAACGAGTGGCATACTCGCTAAAGGTTTCAGTGGGCTTCTTCTTGAGGTTCTGGATGTAAAACCCGTCTGGTGCATTTTCCGTGTTGAACCTGAATCGGTCCATGAAATCGGATGCCATACTTACCTAGTTGAACAACTTCTTAGGGTACTGGCTGATGTACCAAGACAAAGCATCCCCTGTGAGGCTCCTAATGAATAATTTCATACGAATATTCTCATCTCTTCCCACTCAAACTAATTTGTCATAATAGGTCCTCAGATGGACCCTGGGATCACCAGTACCGTCAAACATCTCGAACTTGGGAGGTTTGTAACCCTCCGGTAGTTCCACATTAGGCTATATGCAAAGATCTTCAAAATTCAATCCTTCGATCCCCTTACCTCCTTCCACGCCTTGAACTCAGCTAGTCAATTTCTTGAGTTCTTCGGCCAAGTTCTTGATAAGCATATCCTTCTCACCGGATTCCAGTGTGTAAGATATGGGTTGGGTGGAATGAGGTAGAGTCTCCACGTATATGGGGTTATTCTGGTGGCCTGGTGCCTGAGCATAGAGGTGGTTGTTGGTGGAATTTTGTGGTTCAGGAATGATCGGTGGGGTATTTCTCGGAGTGTGGCAAGTGTTTTGTTGGTATTGTGGTGGGATGGTTTGATTTTTCGATGGAGTTGTATCGTGGTGAGTTGCAGGAGGATTCTGTTTGTTGGGTGTATTCTGAGGTTGTGCGGGGTTCTGAGTGTTCGGGTGGCTGACATCTGGAACACTAAGTGAGAAAGACAAGTTCGCTAGGTTCCGAACATTTTCAAGTTCCCCTTGTAGTTTCAATAGCCTTTGTTCAAGTTGCGACATAACATCATTCTAGACCTAAGTGCCTTGACTGTCAGAAGCTTCTGTACGTTCAACCGGTGTTGTGTTCTCTTTCCTAATCTTACTCAAATCTTCCATTTTTCCCTTGCCTTTGCCTTTAGGTGGACTAGGAGGAAAAGAAGGTGGAGGGCCCCTGGATCTTGTATGGTATGCTAATGATGCCAGAATGCGCGAACCAACCTTTGGGGAAGAGGAATAATCAAAAAGGAAAATAAAATAAAAACAAACGGTACCCAAGTCAGTGAGGATTTTGAGAAGAATATTTGCATTGTTTAAACACATATTGCGGACTTGTAAACGTATCCTAATTTTGGGTGTCTCATCGTTGTTGATACCCATTTTTTTCTCAAATTATTTTTAAATTGTATATATACCTTCAAAATCAAGCTTTTATAACAATTGGTATTTTTCTATAATTTTCCCGTATTTATATTAATTTTATTTTAATTTATCCAGTATTTTTTATCTCTAATAATTAATTATAAATTGCATTACAAATGATTTCAAAAATATTTCTTGATTTAATATATCTTTTTTTGTCCTATTAAGACCACATTATTTCATAATTACCCAAATTGGCGCAATTTGGCTATAATTGCAATATCTTTGCAATTATAGCCTAATCATATGCTTTATACTATTTTTCACTCAATAATTAGTCATTTATATTTTAAATACTGATTAATCATTTTAATTTGGTCTATTTAGCATCAATTTTATTTTTTATAATTATTAGCCATTTTTATAAATTATTTATCTATTTTTATGGGTATTTAACAATTAGCCAGTTTTTATTTTAATTCTAGCCTAACTAATCCGGACCCCTAACCCAATAAATTAGCCCAGTTACCCAACCCAAACCTGAAATCCTACCCGGCCCAATCCCTCATTCGATCTGAGCCATTGATTAATTCAAATCAACGGCCCAGATTGGTCCTTATCAAATTAAGACCTACACGACTACCCTCCCCCGTCTCATTTCCCCCTCTCATTTTCTCGACTGTCTCTCTGAGTTCTCTCCCTTCTCTCTCTAAGCTCTTCGTCTACTGAGCCTTGTCTCTCCCTTCTCCGGCCACCCCCTCACCGAAAATCATGAAGGTTCCACCTCTCATCAACCTTATGGCTCCATCCTTCACACGTGTGTCACCGGTTGAGGTTCTCAAGTTATCCAGAGGCGGTTCACTCCCATCTACGGTCTCATGCCATCTTTTTCTGCCATCTATGGCCGTTCGAGTAAGATCTTTACACTTTCCGGCCTAAGGCCGACAATATTTTGAATTTTCTTCTCCTTCTCTAGGTTTTCTCTAGAAACCCTAACTTTAAGGTCTTCCGATCTTTTTAGATCTGTAACAGATCTATGGATATTTCAAGGTTTTCACATGTTTTCCTCAAAAATCTCTTTGTTTTAAGAACGATTTCCTCACTTTCAAATTAGGGTTTCTTAACCCCTTTCAAAATGGTTCTTCTTCTGATTTTTAGTGATTTCTACTGCGTTTGAATGATTCTCTTATGCTTTTTCTTGTTATCTGAGTTATTATGCCAAAGCCTTGATTTCCTAGGCTGTCTCTGATTATATGTTCATGTGTGTCCGTTTCTTATGAAACGATTTGTGCTCTTTGTGATTCTTGCTCTAATTTGTTAGGGTTTCTGATTCTCTATTGTTCCTCTAACTATTTGCTTGGGGTTTCACTGATTTTGGTTCAAGATGTGCTATTTATCGTTTAATGGGCTTGATTATTTGTTGTATCGATTTTTGCTTAGTACTCTCTACTGATTCTGTGTATCTCCCTTAGAACTGTGATATTCTCCTTAAAGCTGTGATTTTGTTTAGAGTTCTTTACTGATTTTCGAATTACTCCCTTACTCGTGTGATACTTTCCTCAATTAGTATTGATTCCTTGTGATTTTACTCTCATTCGAGATTCTTTTGACTAATTTCCAGAATTAAAATTATACTCTGCCTTATTTTAATATGTATAAATATGTTGTCCAATATTTCTTATAAACTTTCCTTAATTATGTATTATGTATTTAGACCTAATTGCATCCCATATACTTTACCACTCCTATTACAGCAAAGATCAGTTTATAATTGTTTTTTCCTTATTTAACATTGATTGTGTCCGTTTGAACTATGACTCCCTCATTAAAGGGAGTCCAGGTCTTAATTGATTCTGATTTGGTATTATTTCTATAATTGTGTTAAGTTAGCACTCATTACCTTATTCTTCAGCATGTTTTAAACTATAAATACCTCTACTCTCATTAGCATAGGGGACGGACAATTTACTGTTCTGAACTCTCTCTTACATATACACATATTCTCTCTTGCTCTTCTTGCTGTTTACTTACTATTCTCAGTCGGCTGTAAGCCAGGACTAAGCAACTATACACTCTACTGCTCTTCACTCTACTACTCTGCATTTTTACTCTCTCATTTAACCGGTATGTTTTCAGTTTAACTTTAAGCCTCCAAAACAATATGTTTCTATTTGTATTGCAATTCCTATTGTTCCTATTATGTTTTTACTTGTGATTATGTTGTTTACCTTGCAATTAGCATGTCTATTTGTTATTCTATCTATGTGATTATACTTTCCCTTTAGTTTCAGTATGTCTCCTGTTTTTCACATGTTTCATTACACTTCTGCCTTACCCCTGACTCCCACCACACTATAAGCATGTATTTGTGTCACTTGCTTACTATGTAATCCTGAACTGTGCTATGCTCATGAATCCTCCTTGAGTGCACCCCTCAATCTGCCCCCCCCCC
>ML284525.1:59976-71799 GCA_005239495.1 Nicotiana undulata
TTCCACAACGACCCAAACTGCATCAACCCTCCTCTAAGTCCGTGGGAGCCCAACTACAAAGTCCATGGTGATACGCTCCCACTTCCACTCAGGAAGCTGAATCTGCTGCATCAAACCACCGGGTCTCTGGTGCTCATATTTAACCTGCTGACAATTCAAGCACCGAGCCACATAAGCCACAATATCTTTCTTCATTCTACGCCACCAATAATGCTGCCGCAAGTCCTGGTACATCTTCGCGGCGCCCGGATGAATGGAATACCGGGAACTATGGGACTCCTGTAGTATCAACTCACGAATGCCATCCACATCGAGTACACAAATACGACCATGCATCCTCAAAACTCCCTCGGCATCAACTGTGACCTGCTTGGCACGTCCGTGCCGAACCGTATATCTAAGAGCACATAAACAACAATTATCATATTGCCTGGCAAGAATACGATCATACAATGAAGAACGAGTGACAGTATGGGCCAAAACACTGCCACCCTCAGAAACCTCCAATCTAACAAATCGATTGGCTAACGCCTGAACATCCAAAGCCAAAGGTCGCTCTCCAACTGATAAATAGGCCAAGCTACCCATACTGACTGACTTACGGCTCAAAGCATCGGCCACCACATTGGCCTTTCCCGGATGATAGAGAATAGTAATATCATAATCCTTCAGCAACTCTAACCACCTCCTCTGCCTCATGTTCAACTCCTTTTGCTTAAACAAGTATTGCAAACTCTTGTGATCAGTGAATACCTCACACGGTACCCCATACAAATAGTGCCTCCAAATCTTCAAAGCATGAACAATAGCTGCAAGCTCTAAGTCGTGAACTGGATAATTCTTCTCGTGAATCTTCAATTGACGAGATGCATAGGCTATGACCCTTCCATCCTGCATCAATACCGCACCGAGCCCAACCCGTGACGCATCACAATACACGGTATACGGACCTGAACCTGTGGGCAATACCAACACTGGTGCTGTGGTCAATGCTGTCTTGAGCTTCTGAAAGCTCGCCTCACACTCCTCGGACCACCTGAACTGAGCACACTTCTGGGTCAACCTGGTCATCGGGGCTGCGATAGATGAAAAGCCCTCCACAAACCGGCGATAGCAACCTGCTAAGCCCAAGAAACTCCGAATTTCCGTAGCTGAAGTGGGCCTAGGCCAATCTCTAACTGCTAAAATCTTCTTGGGATCTGCTTGAATACCCTCTAATGAAACCACATGGCCTAGAAATGCAACTGAACTCAACCAAAACTCGCACTTGGAGAACTTGGCGTACAACTGTCGATCTCTCAGAGTCTGGAGAACAACTCGAAGATGCTGCTCGTGCTCCTCTCGACTACGGGAATAAATCAAGATATCATCTATAAACAAGATCACGAGTGAGTACAGATAAGGCCTGAATACCCAATTCATCAACTCCATAAAAGCAGCGGGGGCATTAGTCAACCCAAAAGACATCACCAAAAACTCATAGTGCCCATAACGAGTGCGAAAATCTGTCTTAGGGACATCAGAAGCCCTAATCCTCAGCTGATGGTAACCAGATCTCAAGTCTATCTTGGAAAACACCGTAACACCCTGAAGCTGGTCAAATAAGTCATCAATCCTCGGCAAAGGCTACTTGTTCTTGATAGTAACCTTATTCCACTGCCGGTAGTCAATGCACATCCTCATCGAGCCATCTTGTTTCTTGACAAACAACACTGGAGCACCACAAGGAGAAACACTAGGCCTAATGAAGCCTTTATCCAACAAATCCTGCAACTGCTCCTTTAATTCCTTCAACTCTGCTGATATCGAGATATGATACTTGAAGACCTCGCAATTATCCAAAATAACGTGTCCCGTCTAATGACACTTGGGTGGGCACCTATCTTGTAGGCTAAGGCTCCATAATTGGCACGAATTGGCGAACCACTCATAGATAGTTAATTAGTTTATTCATTTATTTATTTACCTATTAATATTATTAGTATTACTCTTATTTTATACATAATTAATAAGTTTAACAAGCATGACTCCCTACCAGTACTATAGTAAAAACAAAACAAAATTTAATTCACAAGGGAGAATTTAAACACAAGAATCTCCATCACAAGGATCTCATCTTTACATAACTTCCACCGCGGCTCGTAGCCCGGCTCAAATATACCAAATCATAATAGCACGCGAGGATCTCGTCCTCAATTCTGAATCACAAGCAATATGCATATCGTGCCAATCGAAACGTTCCGTTTCCTTCCTTTAAATATCTTCCGTTACGCAAAATTTCAACACGTAATGGTAAACACAGTTATCCCCATAGAATTTCTCAATACGAGCATTCACATAAGTAGATTTTTAGAGTTACGAAGCTCACCCGAAAGTGGAGCATACTAGAAGAATTTTATTAGATATGCATAACCGAATTAAGTTCAGAAAATCATTACTTATATTAATTAAGATTTGTTCTTGTAATGAAACCATTTAATGTAACGACCTCATCCATACCATAGAAAATATATTAACAGACTGGGTCTCCACCTCTAAGAATTTAACCTCCACTTTCGACATTCCGACTCCTTTTTCCCTAGGTGGTCATGTAGTTGAGTTGTAGCTGCAATGGGGCACGTAGCCTGAGTGCTCTGATGAAATATGACTCTCCCAAGTCTAGGGCAATTTCTACCACTAGCCGGCATAAAGTATCATCCTTCCCTAAGTCGTCCAAAACTTACAATCATTTTTTTGAGTCCTTTAATGAGTTTGGGGACTCGCCCTCTGGCTATACGAACCAACGTAGGAGTATGGCGGGTTAACTTATCGAACCTGATGGCATATTCTGATACTGTCTTACGACCTGATGCAATCGTGACTTTCATCGCTGAGTAGACTTTCTGTAGACTTAAAGTTGTTTGAATAACTCCTGTGGTACTGAGGTATAGAGTTATTAAGGAGGTAGACGTACCAAAATTCCCAGCTTTATCTCTTGCAAAATCTCCGGCCTTATACATTCCAAACCAAAACCGATATGACACGTGGCCTCGCAATCTATTCCTTGATAGTGGATTTCCACACGTGGCACAAGTCATAGGTCACAATACCTGATAATCCACGATGTTAAACTTCACAGCTCATATTAATCAACTCCGTTGCTTTACACTTATTCCCATGGTGTGCAATACTTCTTGGAAGCGGAACAGAAAATCATGTGGGTCTTCAAAAGATATACCACTGAAATGGAGTGGAACTTGTTTGGTAACTTGTCCAACCTCAATAAACGGACTCGTGCCTCCTGCAACAACGGGGTAGCTATAAATCCTTCCGGAATCTGAACTAGTCCAACATGTACTGACTGAGCCGGAACCTCCACATCTAGATCCATTTGAGGCTGTACAATAGGTGCTGATGTTCGAGCTTTAGACTGCGCTCTACTTCTGTCTCTTCCCTTGATCGTAGCTGTCATTGGGGCTTCATCCCTTGTCCGGTCGTAGACGCTTCGCATGTTGTCGATATTAGTGAGAGGACAAGAGTAGGAAAGTTCAATCATCAATGACAGAATAAATTCGCACGACGGAGACGAAGAATGTGGAGCTATTCCTAACTTCGCAGCCTCTGGGGGATCAAGGCGGAGACATGAAGTTATTTCGGCTGGCTAAAGCGATGGAGAGGAAAGCCCGGGACCTAGACCAAGTAAGGTGCATCAAGGACGAGGATGGTCGGGTATTGATGGGGGAGTCTCAGATTATGCAGAGATGGCAGTCGTACTTCCGAGGTCTTCTCAACGAGGAGGGGGATCGAGAAATAGAGCTGGGGGTCTTGGGGCATTCAGAGAGTCTCCGAGACTTTGGGTTTTGCAGGCGCATTAGGGTGGCGGAGGTAGTGGGATCTTTGCGTAAGATGAGTAGGGGTAGAGCGACCGGGCCGAATGAAATTCCGGTTGAGTTCTGGAAGTTGGTGGGGAGAGCAGGACTGGAGTGGTTGACGGGGTTGTTCAATGTTATTTTTAGGACGAAGAAGATGCCGGAGGAGTGGAGATGGAGAACAGTGGTGCCGTTCTACAAGAACAAAGGCGATATCCAGTGTTGTAACAACTATAGGGGTATCAAGTTACTAAGCCATACTATGAAAGTCTGGGAAAGGGTGGTTGAGGCGAGAGTGAGGAGGACGCCGTCGATATCCGACAACCAATTTGGGTTCATGCCGGGTCGATCCACCAAAGAAGCTATCCACCTTATTAGGAGGCTGGTGGAACAGTTCAGGGATAAGAAAAAGGATCTGCACATGGTGTTTATCGACTTAGAGAAAACATATGACAAGGTCCCTAGGGAGGTGCTCTGGAGATGTTTTGAGGCTAAGGGCGTGTCGGTCGCCTACATAAGAGCGATCAAGGACATGTATGATGGAGCTAAGACTAACGTTAGGACTGTGGGAGGCGACTCAGGGCATTTCCCGATTGTTATGGCTTTACACCAAGGCTCTGCACTTAGCCCATTCCTATTTGCCTTGGTGATGGATGCACTGACACACCATATCCAAGGGGATGTGCCATCGTCCTGCGGATGACATAGTCCTGATCGATGAAACGAGGGACGGTGTTAACGCGAGGCTGGAGGTCTAGAGACAAGCCCTTGAGTCTAAGGGTTTCAAATTGAGCAGGTCTACGACTGAGTATCTGGAGTGCAAGTTTAGCGCTGAGGCGAGTGAGGTAGGTGGGTATGTGAGTCTTGGATCTTAGGTCATCCCCAACAGAGATAGATTCAAGTACCTCGGGTCGATGATTCAGGGGGAAAGAGAGATTGACGAGGACGTCACCTGTCGTATAGGGGCGGGCTGTACGAAGTAGAGGCTTGCATATGGAGTTTTGTGTGACAAGAAAGTTCCACCGAAACTTAAAGGTAAGTTTTATAGAGCTGTGGTTAGACCGGTCATATTGTATGGGGCAGAGTGTTGGCCGGCTAAGAACTCCCACATCCAGAGGATGAAGGTAGCAGAGATGAGAATGCTTAGGTGGATGTGCGGGCACACTATGATAGATAGGATTAGGAATGAGGATATTCAAGAGAAATTAGGCGTGGCGCCAGTGGATGATAAGATGCGGATGCGAGGCTCAGATGGTTCAGACACGTGCGGAGGAGGAGCCTTGATGACCCGGTGAGGAGGTGCGAGCGGTTGGCGGTAGTGGGTACGCGGAGAGGTAGAGGGCGGCCGAAGAAGAATTGGGGAGAGGTGATTAGGCAGGACATGGCAAGACTGCAGATCTCCGAGGACATGGCCCTTGATAGGAAGGTCTGGAGGTCAAGCATAAGGGTTGTAGGATAGGGGGTAGTAGAGCTTTTCACCCTTCAGACCCGGGGTGGGGCGTGTTTGGATAGGGTTGATCTTAGAGGGCTTGAGGTCTATGCTGCTATTGTTATTGCATGTCATTTATCTTATGGTTTCTATGCTATGCCACTATTTTCACGATTTTTGTTTGAGTTACTAATGATTTGTCTTTTTGTGTTTATTTTGTCTCCCTGAGCCGAGGGTCTATTGGAAACAGCTTCTCTGCCCCTATCGGGGTAGGGGTAAGGCCTGCGTACAGACTACCCTCCCCAGACCCCACTTTGTGGGACTTTACTGGGTAGTTGTTGTTGTTGTTGTCCTTTCTACTAATTTATCACTAAGTATGTCTTATATATAAAATTAAGCAATTAAATTCATTCAAATTCTATCGAAATTAGTTGATTAACTTTATAATATTAAAAAATAATAAGTACACTATATTTATAATTAGATCATAATAATAAAAAATTAAAAAAAAATGTTAAGTAGACTCCATTCAGACAAAAGTAAAATAAAACTTTTGCCTGAAGAGTATCGAGAAGCGGCAGAAGAATAAAATGAGTTTTTCACGTATGTAGGTTATTATATACGTTATATTTAGGATGCTGTCTTTGAGAATTTATATAGGTTATTAGACTTGCTGTAATTAAAAATAGCTAAATACATAGATAGCCCCCTAAACTTGACATCAAATTCCATTTGGACACTTAAACATACCTTTATTCCTATTAGACACTCAAACACCTAAAAAAAATATACCTATTAATGTCTATGACTTTATGCATTACTTAATCAAACCAAACCCAATAAATTGAAATGTCGGCTCAAAATTCTATGAAAAACCACTTGTTCATCCCAATCCTTGTTTGGTTCCTTACCAATTGTTAGTTTCACTTTTTAGAAATTAGAAGCTCCTTTCAGTGGCAAATCACTACCAAACCCCACTCCCCTTCTCCCCTTTTCCTTTCTTCCATACCAAAGCCCCCAACCGAAAATCTACTCTGCTCTTCCCTCCGTATCATACATACTTGTACAATGTAGAATACTACAAACTATAAAACTACAAACACTAAAAATTTTCATATCTTCATTTACATTCCCAAATTTCATAAAATCCCAAATATTACTGAAAAAAACAAAAACTGCCTTATATATGCGCTTCTTCTTATTATCGCCCCTTCTTGTTAACCCCGTGATCAAATTCTCCAATTCCAACTCTCTTTTTGGATTAGGATTCCAATTATACCCTCGTCACTCTCGGTATTTACGATTGCCCGTTACGATGGCGTCGGCGGTGAAATTTCCGGCAGAGGACGAATGTGTGGGTATAGCGAGGAAGTGTTGGATCAAGTTCAAGAGAGAGTCTACTTTCGCACTGTACACTCCGTTTGTGGTTAGTTTGGCATCAGGAACCCTAAATCTGGACACTTTCCGCCATTACATTGCTCAGGATGTACACTTCCTCAAATCCTTCGCTCAAGCGTCAGTTCTACACTTCCTTTTCTTAAAATAATAAATGTTATTCCTTAGAAATGTTTCTGATGGTTAAGTGTTTTTCTTCATTCTGTTACTGCAATATTTGGTTGGTATACTGTTTTAAATTGTAAATTTGTAATTAGAATTTTTTAGTAACTACTCCCCTGGTTCTACAAAATTATGATGCAAAGAACTTTTGAAACTTGTAGTTGAAACAAACTTATAGACATTTGTGCGACTATAAATCATCTCTCTGAGGCTAAAGTAAGGAGCTTAAAGTTATTTCTTTTAGTTTTATAATAGAAATGTATCGTTCATTTTTTGCCAAACCAAAAAGCAAAGAGTATCACATAAATTTGGGACAGAGGGAGTATATGTGTTTCTTCTGTCCGGTACCTTTTAATATTCTTTGGCTGGTGGAAATGGTGTCATTTGTGTTTATTTGTGGTTCGTTATTTTTATTATTTCTATAAGCACTGTGTACATTTTGTTTCTTAGGAAAATCAAGAAAGTTGCTTCCTTCTTTGTTGTATTATTTAATTCCTTTTCTTCAGGCGTATAAGGGCTTATGGAATAGGATTTTATGCGTCTTAACTTTATTGCTCAGGGAAAGAAAATGGGAATTAACTAACAAAAAAGAAAGAGAATGTCTATCTGACATTTGAAATAATGTGGGTTTAGTCCATCTACATATAAGAATATCTTAATTCTGTTAGTTGGTCAAAATCTCTATCCATTTCAACAAAAATGTACAAGAAGTATGAAATTCATCATTCATGGGGAGAATTCCAATTTACAGGCCTGAGTATGGCTAGTGGATTACTTTACCCTTTTAAACTCATTGGGAATGTCTGCTAGAGTTTCGGCATGTTCAGGTAAAATAAAACATTAAAGTTGTGCAAGAGAAAAATATAAATGAAAATAACATTTTTCCAGTTATGTGAAAGAAAAAGAACAACCTAAGAGAAGAAAAGGAAAAACAATATGCTAGATCCTTTTCCGGTCAAGTTATCTTTTCATTTCATTCTCTGACTTGGTCGGCCTTTTCTAAACTTCTGTTGTGATCAATGTCTTATTTCTCTCCAATGCTAGATGTAAACTTAGGTGTCGTTTGGTAGGAGGTATTAGGAAAAGTAATGCAAGCAATAGCTCGATGCATTATTAATACCTTGTTTGGTACATTTTTTCAACTTGTGAATAACTAATACTTGTATTAGTTATACATCATACTTACATTATCCTATGCATAAGTAATGCATAAAAAATCATGGCATTAGTAATACCAAGGCTTTAATGCATGCATTAGCATGGTTTAAGACAAAAATGTCCTTAAGATGTGGAAGGGGCGAGCGTAAGATGTGCAGCGGCAGAGCAACGGGGCCAGATGAAATCCCGGTGGAATTCTGGAAGAGCGCGGGGCGGGCAAGTTTGGAGTGGCTCACTGGGCTGTTTAATGTTATTTTTAAGACAAAGAAGATGCCCGAAGAATGGAGGTGGAGTACGATGGTTCCGCTTTACAAGAACAAGGGTGATATCCAAAATTGCAATAATTATAGGGGTATCAAGTTATTGAGTTACACTATGAAGGTTTGGGAGAGGGTGGTGGAGGCCAGGGTGAGGAGGTGCGTGTCTATTTCCGAGAATCAGTTTGGATTCATGCGGGGCGTTCGACTACGGAAGCGATTCATCTTGTAAGGAGATTAGTGGAGCAGTACAAGGAGAGTAGGAAAGATTTGCGTATGGTGTTTATTGACCTTGAGAAGGCATACGATAAAGTTCCGAGGGAGGCCCTGTGGAGGTGTTTGGAGGTTAGCGGCGTTCCGGTAGCGTACATTAGGGTGATTAAGGATATGTATGATGATGCTAAGACTCGGGTGAGGACTGTGGGTGGTGACTCGCAGCATTTCCCTATGCTGATGGGGTGTGGTGATGGGGTTGCACCAGGGATAGCCTCTTTAGCCCATTTTTGTTTGCCTTGGCGATGGATGTACTGTCGCGTCACATCCAAGGGGAGGTGCTTTGGTGCATGCTATTTGTCGATGATATAGTGTTGATTGACGAGACGCGTAGCGGAGTTAACGCGAGGTTGGAGGTTTGGAGACAAACCTTGGAGTCTAAAGGTTTCAAACTGAGTAGAACAAAGACAGAATACTTGGAGTGCAAATTCAGTGAGACCCATGATGCAAACGTAGAGGTTAAGCTTGATGATCAAGTTATCCCCAAGAGAGCGAGTTTTAAGTATCTCGGATCTATTATCCAGGGTAACAGAGAAATTGACGAAGATGTTACACATCGCATCGGAGCGGGATGGATGAAGTGGAGGCTCGCTTTCGGTGTTCTATGTGATAGAAATGTGCCGTTAAGACTTGAGGGTTAGTTTTATCGAGTGGTGGTTCTACCCGCTATGCTGTATGGGGCTGAGTGTTGGCCAGTTAAGAACTCCCACGTGCAGAAAATGAAAGTAGCAGAGATGAGGATGTTGAGATGGATGTGTGGGTGTACCAGGAGAGATAGGATTAAGAATGAAGCTATCCGGGACAGAGTGGGAGTAGCCTCCGTGGAGGACAGGATGCGGGAGTCGAGGCTGAGATGGTTCAGACATGTTAAGAGAAGAAGCATTGATGATCCTGTCAGGAGGTGTGAGTGGTTGGCCATGGAGAGTTTGAGAAGGGGTCGAGGTAGGCCTAAGAAGTATTGGGGAGAGGTGATTAGGCAGGACATGGCGCCGCTTCAACTCACTAAGGACATGACCCTTGATAGGAGGGTGTGGACGTCGAGGATTAAGGTAGAAGGTTAGTTGGTAGTTTACAGTGTTCACCGATAGGTTTAGTAGCATACATGTCCGTTCACATTCTTAGATTTTTATTACGTTATGTGGTTTTGTTCGCCTCAGGTATTGTATTCTGTGTTGTTATTAATTGATTATATATATATATATATTTTTTTTTTTTTTTCAACCTTCTTCCTTCCTTACTTCACTCTTCTTCTTGCCCTTCCTGAGCCGAGGGTCTATTGGAAACAGCCTCTCTACCTGCATTAGGTAGGGGTAAAGTTTGCGTACAGACTGCCCTCCCCAGATCCCACATGTTGGGATCTAACTGGGTTTGTTGTTGTTGTTGTTGTTGTTATTTGCATAACTAATGCTTGCATTGCTAACCCATGCATTACTAATCCATGCATTACTAATACACCTTATTCCGCACTATTCTTATACACCCTACCAAGCGACCCCTTAAAGGGTCAATACAATGATCTCTCTCGATTCTTCTCTACAACTTTAGAGTTAAAACTTCTGAAGGACCTCATGTCCTTTGTCCTTTTGTTTTCCTTTTTGTTGGCTCTCTTATCTTTTTGAAGTATTTTCGTTCATACTATCCATTATTTTGGTGCTTTATTTTGTGCCAGAAATTGCTACAATTTTGTGAGGGGGTATCCATTATTTTAGTGCTTTATTTTGTGCCGGAAGTTGCTACAATTTTGTGAGGGGGTATCCTGTCAAGACCTAGGGGTGGAGTAATCCCCCACCCATTGTTAAAGGAGTTTAAAATGGATTTCAACCTTATTCCCATTTTTAGGTCTCTTTTGGTAATGAATCATATGTACTCTTTGTTGAAGTTCTTCTATTCACATTGTTTTGCTAGAGATGCGGGATTTTTCAGCTTTAGTGGTTTTGATGATCTATGTTATTGCTAATAATTGTAAGATTTAGACAAATGATCGATTTTGGGGGCAATAAGATCTGTTTTTGCATGGTCTTTGCTGGTCGTGTAGTAATTTTTTTTTCATGTCTTTCTTCTGCTAAGAAGTTTGTTCAGATTTAAGTAAAAACTGCAGGTATGTAGCTGCAGAAGAGTGTACTGACGATGACGATGCGAAGGTTGGCATTGGTGAATTGCGGAAGAATGTTCTTGAAGAACTTAAAATGCATGATGCAGTTTTAAAAGTAAGATACGAGTCACTAACCCAGTTTCTTTTCCATTAAATTCAAGTTTCTCATTTACCACTTTGTGACTAGTATGGGCATGTCTACAAACTTCCTGTTGCTTCTTTCTTCCTGAGAGATATAGTTGACTTTATATCACCTCAGTCATTCAACTTAAACCCTTTTTCTGAATGCACTGAAAAAGGGATGTCGGATTTTTTTACCCGTTTAATTTGTCCGTTCAACTGGCTTTTGCAACAAAACATGAGCTTTTTGCTTAGCCGTAGACGAAGCATACATCTGGCTATCTTTTAATCTTGAGTAGGCTTGTTGGAAAGGAATGTGATATATAATTCTCTTTCTTAATTTATTTCCATGTAAGCGAATACATTCATATCTGTCGATGCTTTAAAAAAAAAACTAGGTCATTTATCTTGAAACTTACAGGAACTTTGATGTCTGGGAGAAGTTTGATGTAAAAATTACTTTAGTTATGAACTTATAATTGTGCCAACTTAAGTTACCATCTCCAACTTTAGCTTTTGCATCCTCACCATTCAAAATATTTCTAAGGAATTGGATAAATTCAAATCTAGCTACATCACTGTTTTAAGAGCTTAACTAGTCTGTCTTTCAACCTCTAAAACTTTAGTAGCCTAAAAGGCACCATATACATTTGTGCACAGCCTGGTGAAATGAATCTCTCTCATAATCCATTCAGAAGTATGCTATGTGGACCAGGGTATGGGTGGCAGATGTGCGTGTAAGGTTTGCATTTTCCAAACAGTTTTTGTTTAGACGAAATATTTAGGCATTACTTTGAGGATACAGCTATCAGTAAATCAATCAATTGAGCCTAATCCCAAGTAAAGTTGGGTTCTGCTATGTGAATGCTCTATAATCATTCTGCTGTATTTGGATCCAATCATTTTAATATTACTTTTATTAGTGGTTATCTAAAACTACAGGTTTTGTCAAACTTTCAATAGTCTACACTGGCATACTGTTAGGATACAATTATCAGCACAAAACTATCTTTATATGCATATTGCGAGAATACACGAGAAAATATCTTTTATTTTCTACATACAATGATACAATGACCCCTATATATA
>ML284528.1:595-18124 GCA_005239495.1 Nicotiana undulata
TGTCTTACTTTGTATTTCAAAGACAGTCTTATGTATTTATTTCAGACCTTTTGTTTGTAGTAATCTCTTAGATAGTCCGTGAGTATGTGACACCAGTTCTGGGATTTGTTTATGGGTTTTCATTTCGAAAGTGCTATGTTGTATTTTAGTTATCCTGTTCGTAGTTTTTGTTAATGAGTTTTATTCAGTTCAAACGTTGGCTTGTCTAGCGGGTTCAACGTTAGATGCAGTCATGGCCAGAAGGTGAGATTTCGGGTCGTGACATTTATTGAAGTAGATTTTGCAAATATAAATAAATACAACATTTAATAACCTAATTACGGGTTAATATGTTTTTTTATATAAGGCGATTATTTCGTTAAATATTTTCTCCTAAAATCTTTAACAAGTTGATTATTTGAAATGTTATAAGCATTGCATGGTTGAATTCGCTCGAATATTGATATTGAAATTCATTTGCTGGCAATTTTCAGTATGATTGTGCCTTGCAATGATAATAATTCTCGGCTGAATAGGCCCAATATTCATCATTTTCAGCTTGCGATTTTCCTCTTCAATTTAGTGCAACTAAGCGGACACTTATAATAGTATGTTTGAAATATTTTATACTACTATTTGCCAGAGAATACACGTGCAGCACATGCGTCCGAATTTCACGTGCGACGCACGCGTCCGAAAACTAGTATATTTCACGTGAAATAGATGTTTCGAAACAAATAATTAAGGTATCAAATCTTTCGAAATTCTTACTTGATAAAATTTTTTATACTCATTTTTCAAAAAGAATACAATATATATCTAAAAATCGTTAACTAGTTTCTATATAGTTATGTACACTAAGTCCAAAGTTTATTCAAGTAGATTTTGCAAATATAAATAAATACAATATTTAATAACCTAACTACGGGTTTCTACTCTGGTTTTTTATATAAGGCGATCATTTCGTTAAATATTTCCACCTAATGTCATTAACAAGTTGATTACTTGAAATATTATAAGAATTGCAAAGTTGAATTCGCTCAAGTATTAATATTCAAATTCATTTGCTGGCAATTTTCAATATGATTGTGCCTTGCAATGATAATAATTCTCGGCTGAATAGGCTCATTATTCATCATTTTCAGCTTGCGGTTTTCCTCTTCAATTTAGTGCAGCTTAGCGGACACTTATTATAGTATTTTTGAAATATTTTATAATACTATTTAGCAGAGAATACACGTGCAGCGCACGCATCCGAATTTCACGTGCGACGCACGCGTACGAAAACTAGTATATTTTAGGTGAAATAGATGTTTCGAAACAAATAATTAAGGTATCAAATCTTTAAACATTCTTACTTGATAAAAAAATTTATACTCATTCTTCAGAAATAATACAATATATATCTAAAAATCGTTAACTAGTTTCTATATAGTTATGTACTCTAAGTCAAAAGTTTATTGAAGTAGATTTTGCAAATATAAATAAATACAACATTTAATAACCTAACTACGGGTTTCTAATATGTTTTTTTATATAAGGCAATCATTTCTTTAAATATTTTCTCCTAAAATCTTTAACAAGTTGATTATTTGAAATATTATAAGCATTGCATGGTTGAATTCGCTCGAACATTGATATTGAAATTCAATTGCTGGCAATTTCCAGCATGACTGTGCCTTGCAATGGTAATAAATATCGGCTGAATAGGCTCCTTATTCATCATTTCCAGCTTGCGATTTTCCTCTTCAATTTAGTGCAACTTAGCAGACACTTATTATAGGATTTTTGAAATATTTTATACTACTATTTAGCAGAGAATACACGTGCAGCGCACGCGTCCGAATTTCACGTGCGACGCACGCGTCCGAAAACTAGTATATTTCACGTGAAATTGATGTTTCGAAAAAAATAATTAAGGTATCAAATCTTTCAACATTCTTACTTGATAAAATATTTGATACTCATTTTTCAAAAAGAATACAATATATATCTAAAAATCGTTAACTAGTTTCTATATAGTTATGTACTCTAAGTCCAAAGTTTATTGAAGTAGATTTTGCAAATATAAATAAATACAATATTTAATAACCTAACTACTTTTAATATTTTTTTTTATATAAGGCGATCATTTTGTTAAATATTTTCTCCTAAAATCTTTAACAAGTTGATTATTTGAAATATTATAAGCATTACAAGGTTGAATTCGCTCGAATATTGATATTGAAATTCAATTGCTGGCAATTTCCAGCATGACTGTGCCTTGCTATGGTAATAAATATCGGCTGAATAGGCTTCTTATTCATCATTTCCAGCTTGCGATTTTCCTCTTCAATTTAGTGCAACTTAGCGGACACTTATTATAGGATTTTTGAAATATTTTATACTACTATTTAGCAGAGAATACACGTGCAGCGCACGCGTCCGAATTTCACGTGTGACGCACGCGTCCGAAAACTAGTATATTTCACGTGAAATAGATGTTTCGAAACAAATAATTAAGGTATCAAATCTTTCAACATTCTTACTTGATAAAAATTTTGATACTCATTCTTCAGAAATAATACAATATATATCTAAAAATTGTTAACTAGTTTCTATATAGTCATGTACTCTAAGTCAAAAGTTTATTGAAGTAGATTTTGCAAATATAAATAAGTACAACATTTAATAACCTAACTACGAGTTTCTAATATGCTTTTTTTATATAAGGCGATCATTTCGTTAAATATTTTCTTCTAAAATCTTTAACAAGTTGATTATTTGAAATGTTATAAGCATTGCATGGTTGAATTCGCTCGAATATTGATATTGAAATTCAATTGCTGGCAATTTCCAGCATGACTGTGCCTTGCAATTGTAATAAATATCGGCTAAATAGGCTCCTTATTCATCATTTCCAGCTTGCGATTCTTCTCTTTAATTTCTGTGCAACTTAGCGGACACTTATTATAGTATTTTTGAAATATTTTATACTACTATTTACCAGAGAATACACGTGCAACGCACATGCCCAAATTTCACGTGCAACACACGTGTCCGAAAACTAGTATATTTCACGTGAAATAGATGTTTCGAAACAAATAATTAAGCTATCAAATCTTTCAACATTCTTACTTGATAAAAATTTTGATACTCATTTTTCAAAAAGAATATAATATATATCTAAAAATCGTTAACTAGTTTCTATATAGTTATGTACTCTAAGTCCAAAGTTTATTCAAGTAGATTTTGCAAATATAAATAAATACAACATTTAATAACCTAACTACGGGTTCTACTCTGGTTTCTTATATAAAGCGATCATTACGTTAAATATTTCCACCTAAAGTCATTATCAAGTTGATTACCTGAAATATTATAAGAATTGCAAGGTTGAATTCGCTCAAGTATTAATATTGAAATTCATTTACTGGAAATTTTCAGTATGATTGTGCCTTGCAATGATAATAATTCTCGGCTGAATAGGCTCATTATTCATCATTTTCAGCTTGCGTTTTTCCTCTTCAATTTAGTGCAACTTAGCGGACACTTATTATAGTATTTTTGAAATATTTTATACTACTATTTAGCAGAGAAAACACGTGCAACGCACGCGTACAAATTTCACGTGCGACGCACGCGTCCGAAAACTAGTATATTTCACGTGAAATAGATGTTTCGAAACAAATAATTAAGCTATCAAATCTTTCAACATTCTTACTTGACAAAATTTTTGATACTCATTGTTTAGAAAGAATACAATATATATCTAAAAATCGTTAACTAGTTTCTATATAGTTATGTACTCTAAGTCAAAAGTTTATTGAAGTAGATTTTGCAAATATAAATAAATACAACATTTAATAACTTAACTACAGGTTTCTAATATGTTTTTTATATAAGGCGATCATTTCGTTAAAAAATTTCTCCTAAAATCTTTAACAAGTGGATTATTTGAAATATTATAAGCATTGCATGGTTGAATTCGCTCAAATATTGATATTGAAATTCAATTGCTGGCAATTTGCAGCATGACTATGCCTTGCAATGGTAATAAATATCGGCTGAATAGGCTCCTTATTCGTCATTTCCTGCTTGCCATTTTCCTCTTCAATTTAGTGCAACTTAGCGGACACTTATTATAGTATTTTTGAAATATTTTATACTACTATTTACTAGAGAATATACGTGCAACGCACGCGTGCGAAAACTAGTATATTTCACGTGAAGTAGATGTTTCGAAGCAAATAATTAAGGTATCAAATCTTTCAACATTCTTACTTGATAAAAATTTTTATACTCATTTTTCAAAAAGAATACAATATATATCTAAAAATCGTTAACTAGTTTCTATATAGTTATGTACTCCAAGTCCAACGTTTATTGAAGTAGATTTTGCAAATATAAATAAATACAACATTTAATAACCTAACTACGGGTTTCTACTCTGTTTCTTTTATATAAGGCGATCATTGCGTTAAATATTTCCTCCTAAAATCATTAACAAGTTGATTACTTGAAATATTATAAGAATTGCATGGTTGAATTCGCTCAAGTATTAATATTGAAATTCATTTGCTGACAATTTTCAGTATGATTGTGCATTGCAATGATAATAATTATCGGCTGAATAGGCTTATTATTCATCATTTCCAGCTTGCTATTTTCCTCTTCAATTTCTGTTGAACTTAGCGGACACTTATTATAGTATTTTTGAGATATTTTATACTACTATTTAGCAGAGCCAAATTTCACGTGCAACACACGTGTCCGAAAACTAGTATATTTCACGTGAAATAGATGTTTTGAAATAAATAATTAAGGTATCAAATCATTCAACATTCTTACTTGATAAAATTTTTGATACTCATTGTAACGACCCGACCGGTCGTTCTACGTTATTGGAACCCGTTCCCCTATATAAGTCTTCCCATAACGGCTTCTTGTGATTTGTGACTTGCAGGGACTGGTGGTTCAGGATTTGGAAGTGTTTGGAGCAGTTTAGGAACACTTGGTTCCTTAAGGTTGGCCTATTTGGCGAAGTTTGACTTCGATCAACATTTTGAGAAAACGACCTCGGAATCAAGTTCTGACAGTGTCAGTAGCTTCATATGATGATTTCGGACTTGAGTGTATATTTGGAATTGGTTTTCGATAACCCAGGAGCGTTTGGGCGCCCGATATAGAAATAAGGATTTTCTTAAGTTCTAAATTTGGTTTGAAATGCGAGTTTATGTTATCGAGGTCCGAATGTGATTTCGTGATCGGGAATTGTTCCGTTATATCATTTATGACTTGCCTGCAAAATTTGAGGTAATTCCGAGTAGTATTGGTCGATCGGCGCATCATTATAGAAATAAAGAACTTGAAGTTTCTTAAGTTATGGTTTTAGGGGTTTTGGGGTGTGATGTTGAGCTTTAGCATTGTTTTGAGTATTCCGAACGCTCGAGCGAGTCCATATTATGATTTAGGACTTGTTGGTGTATTTGGGCGGGGGCTCGGGTGGGCCCAAGTCCCTTCGGGACACCACACAAGCCGAAAAACCAGCCAAAACAACTACTGGTGCAACTGTTGTTGGTGTGACCGCAGGTGCGCTTGCCCAGCCGCAGGTGCGGGACCGCTCCTGCGCTCCCAGCCTCGCAGGTGCGGAAGTTCCACAGGTGCGGTTCCTTTTCCGCTGGAGCAGAGCCGCAGGTGCAGTCTCCAGCTCCGCTGGTGCGACCCCAGCCTCCCTTGCCATTTTTCCGCAAGTGCGATCTTTTTCTCACAGGTGCGATCCCAAGGCCGCAGGTGCGGAACCCTTGTAGGACAGACTTTATTTAATTGCAAAAACTCGGGATTTCTTCATTCCCTTCATACCAAAAACTCCATTAGAGGCCTTGAAGCTTGAGGGGGGATAACCCACAACCTATCTATTGCTAAGGTAAGTAATTCCTCTCTATTTTTCTAAATTATACATAGAATTCAACTAATGTTTACTACTAAAAATATCAAGAATCAAGAATTTGGGTAGTAATTAGGGTTCTTAGGGAAATTGGGGGAATTGTCCTTTTTGGCTATGAATTCAAGTAGAAACTTCATATAAATTATCCTTAGGCTATGGGTGAGTGATTCCTTCAGAGATTTTCGGAATTTGAACATGCGGATCCGGGGTTGGAATTTGAGAATTCTTCAAGAATGATGATTTTATTGAATAACTAGGATAATTTCCCCACATTGTGCATGCATTGATATAATTGTACACCTTTTGGCTAGTTGCGATTCCTCGGGTATAGAGTTCGGAGTTTCGGGCGCATTCGCGGCCTGAGAGGTAGATTCGACACGAGGTGAGTCTCATTTCTAACCTTGTAAGAGGGAATTGTCCCCATAGGTGATTTATATGCTATGTGCACTTGTTTTGGGGGCTCGTACGCACCAAGTGACGAGAGTCTGTACGTAGCGGCCATCATTGTTATGTCCGGGTAGTTAGGCCCACATCATGCCTTATATGCTTCCTTGTAATGCCTTATATACTTCCTTGTAATGCCTTATATGCTTCCTTGTAATGCCATATGTACTATGAGATCATGTTATGTATAGTATTGTTTCTCTGAGGCTTTATGGAAATTGTTGAATTGAAAGGAATTGGTTATGGAAAATAAGTTTTATAAGTTATTGTGTGTGCATGTGACCGCTTCGCAATTTACATTCCACGAGCGATGTGTGATTTCCCCCCCCTCTCATGGGAGCGGTCTGTACGCCACCGCGGATTGAAAGGTGCACTTTTGGGACGGGCCGATCGATCCTCGGTAGTGCACATAGATGATATGATTGAGAACGCACTTTTGGTACGGGCCATTCGATCCTCGGCAGTGCATGGACGAGATTGTACTATGATATGATAGTATTGTTTCTCTGAGGCTTTATGGAAATTGTTGAATTGAAAGGAATTGGTTATGGAAAATAAGTTTTATAAGTTATTGTGTGTGCATGTGACCGCTTCGCAATTTACATTCCACGAGCGATGTGTGATTTCCCCCACTCTCATGGGAGCGGTCTGTACGCCACGGCGAATTGAAAGGTGCACTTTTGGGACGGGCCGATCGATCCTCGGCAGTGCACATAGATGATATAATTGAAAATGCACTTTTGGTACGGGCTATTCGATCCTCGGCAGTGCATGGACGAGATTGTACTATGATATGATGTGATTACATTGAGATATGAACTTATGGGACGGGTCGTTCGATCCTCGGCAGTGCATAGATATTTTCCTTATGACTCCGGCCGGTTGTCTTATTCCTGTGTGCGCATGATTATTTGGCATTGTTTCAGGGATATTGACTTGTATTAGATATTTTGGGGGGAAAGTAAGTGGCCATTGTTATTGTTCCAGTATTTTTTCTTTGATTTCTGTGCCTTATACATAATTGGTACTCACTGTCTTACATGTCTACTGCTTTTATTTTACCATTGTCATATCATACTATTGGACCTTAGTGAGTGTCAAGTCGACCTCTCGTCACTACTACTTCAAGATTAGATGGGATAATCACTGGGTACAAATTTTTTTAATACGTACTCATGCTGCACTTATGTACTTAACTGTACAAGTTCTGAGGCTAGTGCACCTGGTTATTAGACCAGATCTAGATATCGACCGTAGTGGACTTGATTTCACGGTGAGCTGCTTCCTCTGGCGATCCCCAACAGCACCATGGAGTTTCATTTACCTTTGTTTCCCGTATATTCATGTAGACTGCGGAATTGTATATATTATTACCCTTTGTATATTCAATTAGTATGCCCATGACACTCGTGACACTAGTTCCTAGCACATACGTAGGGGTTGTTTTGGGATTTTTGACTGTATATATAGATATGCTTGTATTTTGGCTTGCGTTTCTTTATAGCTATTTTGTCTACCACTAAGTTATTATCTTGCAATATCATGATTTGACTTGTTAAAATTCGGTAAATGGGTGAATAATTTAACCAAATGAAGAGAAGCACTTACTGAAATTTACGTTGGCTTGCCTAACCCTGTTGTTGGGCGCCATCACGACCTGGGTTAGGATTCTAGGTCGTGACAACGTGGTATCAGAACCTTAGGATCACGTAAGTCTCACGAGTCACGGGCAAAACCCAGTAGAGTCTAGCGGATCGGTACGGAGACATCTGTACTTATCTTCAGGAGGCTATAGGGTGATAGGAAACCTCCATTTATTCATATTCTATCGTGCAATCGATGATGTACTCAAACTTATTCTTCTATTCTCTCACAGATGGTGAGGACGCGTGCATCTGATGTTCCTGATACGGGAGATGTTGTTACCCCCGCCGCTCGAGGTCGTGGTAGAGACAGGGGTAGAGCACCTTCTCGAGTTAGGGGACGAAGGCGTCCCAGAGCTATACCAGTGGAACCACCAGAGGACCCTATCGTAGAGGAGCAGGATGAGGTGCTAGGCTTCCAGGAGGTCATGGGCCGTATGCTGAGATTCATGGAAACCATGTCCCAGGCTGGTTTATTTCCAGTAGATCCTGCCACTTCTCAGGCGGGAGGGGGAGTCCAAACCCCTACCTCACATGCCGTAGGACATGCAGTAGCAGCCCTAGAACCCAGGCCAGTTACAGAGGGCGATCAGCAGAAGATGTTGGACAAATGGACTCGGTTGCGCTCTCCAGTCTTCGGGGGCGAGCGAGGTGAGGATGCCCAGGATTTTTTTGAAAGGTGCAGGGACATACTGCACAACATGAGTATTTTGGAGTCACATGGAGTGGATTTCACTACATTTTAGTTGGAGGGCAGAGCTCGCTGGTGGTGGCAGTCTTATATTCTCAGCAGGCCAGCAGATTCTCCTCCTGTCACTTGGGATCCGTTCGTGCTGATGTTTCTAGACGGATATATTCCACCCTCCGAGAGGGAAGAGTTGAGGCGTCAGTTTGAGCAGCTAAAGTAGGGGGAGATGTCAGTGACAGATTATGAGGCTAGATTTTCAGAGTTGTCACGTCATGCACTTATGATATTGCCTACTGATGCCGAGAGAGTGCGGCGGTTTGTGGCTGGGTTACATCCAGGTATTAGGGCCACCATGGTCCGAGAGGTGGAGATGGGTACTACTTACCAGCTTGTGGTCGAGAAGGATTGAGGGGTATCAGTTAAGGAGCAGGGAGAAGGGTCAGAAGGATAATAGGGCTAGGTTCTCAGGGGATTTCAGGGATGCTTCGACTAGTAGCAGAGGTCAGTTCGGGGGTGGTCAGCCCAGCAGGCCTCCATATTCAGCACCTCCACTACCTCCTCGAGGTGGTTCAGTGAGGCCTCAGTTCAGTGCCATGCCAAAGCGTTCCTACCGTCCTCCAACTACTCAGGGTTCACCCAGTGGTTACTACAGTCACCAGAGATTCTCCGACTCTTATTTCAGTGCTATGCCAAAGGGTCCACATCGCTTCCTGGCTATTCAGGGGTCTTCCTGTTTAGGCCAGCAGGCTATGGTACCTAGAGGTTGCTATAAATGTGGATATCTAGGTCATATGCAAAGACATTGTCCTAGGCTTCGAGGCAAGGTAGTGCAGTAGGGTTATCAGCCTATGGGTCCAGCACCATTAGTCCGGCCACCTAGAGATGGGGGACAGGTCGGCAGGGGTCGTCCTAGAGGGGTAGGCTAGTCAGAGGGAGGTCAGTTAGCTCCTTTTAACTCTGGGGGAGTTCGGTCTTCAGGTGCCTCAGCCAGATTTTATGCTATTCCGGCCAGATCAGATGCAGTGGCCTCAGATGCCGTGATCATATGTATTATCTCAGTATGTGGTAGAGAGGCTTCAGTATTATTTGACCCAGGGTCCACCTATTCATATGTTTCATCACTATTTACTCATTTTTTGTATGTTCCTCGTGAGTCCTTGGGTTCTCCTATATATGTGTCCACTCCTGTTGGCGATTATGTGGTGGTAGACCTGGTCTATCGGTTTTGTGTGATCACTTTCTACGATTTTGAGACCAGGGCAGATCTTTTATTGCTTGATATGATCGATTTTGAGGTTATCCTAGGCATGAATTGGCTATATCCTTATCATGCAGTGCTAGATTGCCATGCCAAGACAGTTACTTTAGCCATGCTTGAGTTGCCTAGGCTAGAGTGGAGAGGTTCTTCAGTTAGTGCATCCAACCGAGTTATTTCCTTCATGAAGGGTCGACATATAGTCGAGAAGGGTTGTTTGCCTTACCTTGATTATGTGCGGGATACCACCGCCGAGTCCCCGACTATTGATTCGGTGCCAGTTGTTCGAGAGTTTGCAGATGTGTTTCCTTCAGACCTTCCAGGCATGCCTCCAGATCGAGATATTGATTCCTGTATTGATTTAGATCCAGATACTCAGCCTATTTCCATTCCCCCGTATCGTATGGCTACTAAGGAGTTGAAAGAGTTAAAGGATAAACTTGAGTAGTTGTTAGCTAAGTGGTTCATCAGGCCGAGTGTGTCGCCGTGGGGTGCTCTAGTTCTATTTGTGAAGAAGAAGGATGGGTCTATGCGGATGTGTATTGATTACCGCCAGTTGGATAAGGTTACTATTAAGAATAAGTATCCTCTGCCGCGCATTGATGATTTGTTTGACCAATTGCAGGGTGCTCGTGTGTTTTTCAAGATTGATTGAGATCGGGTTATCATCAGTTGAAGATTCGGGCTTCAGATGTTCCGAAGACTGCATTTCGTACAAATATGGCCATTATGAGTTCCTGGTGATTTCCTTTGGTTTGACTAATGCCCCAGCAACATTCATGGACTTGACGAATAGGGTATTTAGGCCGTATATTGATTCCTTCATCATCGTCTTCATTGATGACATCTTGATTTATTCGCGGAACCTGGGTGAGCATGAGCAACATTTGAGAGTTGTGCTCCAGACCTTGCGGGGAAAGAAGCTATATGTTAAGTTCTCCAAGTGTGAGTTCTGGTTAGAGTTTGTGGCATTTCTGGGACATGTGGTATCCAGAGAAGGTATCAAGGTTGATCCTCAGAAGATTGAGGCAGCCCAGAGTTTTCCGCGTCCTACTTCAGCTACAAAGATCTAGAGCTTTCTGGGTCTAGCAGGCTATTATCGTCGATTCGTGGAGGGGTTCTCTTCTATTGCAGCTCAATTGACTAGATTGACTCAGAATAATGCCTCGTTCCGATGGTCTGACGAGTGTGAGGCGAGCTTTCAGAAGTTCAAGACAACATTGATCTCGGCACTAGTTCTGGCGTTGCCTTCCGGTTCTGGGATGTATACTGTGTATTGCGACGCTTCACGCGTCGGGTTGGGATGTGTGTTGATGCAAGATGGGAGATTTATTGCTTATGCTTCGCGTCAACTGAAGGTTCATGAGAAGAATTATCCTATGCACGACTTGGAGTTGGCGGCGATTGTTCATGCTCTGAAGATTTGGAGGCACTACTTGTATGGTGTGTCTTGTGAGGTTTATACAGACCACCGCAGTTTGCAACACTTATTCAAGCAGATGGATCTTATCTTGAGGCAGCGCATGTGGCTTGAGTTGTTGAAAGATTATGATATTACTATTCTTTATCATCCGGGCAAGGCAAATGTGGTAGTGGATGCCCTGAGCAGGAGGGCAGAGAGTATGGGTAGCTTGGCCTATATTGCAGCAGAGGAGAGACCTCTAGCCTTAGAAATTTAGTCTTTGGCTAATCGCCTAGTGATATTAGATCTTTCGGAGCCTCGTCGAGTTCTAGCCTGTGTGGTTGCTCAGTCTTCTTTATTGGGAGAGATTAAGGCCCGGCAGATTGATGATCCGTGCTTAGAAGAGCTTCGGGAGACGGTGGTCCAGGGCAGGGCCAAGGAGGTTACATTAGGCGAGGATGGTGCTTTGAGGTTCCAGAGCCATTTATGTGTTCCTAATATTGATGGCCTGAGGAAGAGGATTCTAGAGGAGGCCCACAGTTCTAGGTATTCTATTCATCCGGGTGCGACAAATATTTATCGTGATTTGAAGCAGCATTACTGGTGGATGCGGATGAAGAAAGACATTGTGTAGTATGTGGCTAGGTGTCTTAATTGTCAGCAGGTTAAGTACGAGCATCAGATGCCAGGAGGCCTACTTCAGCGGATGCCCATTCCTGAGTGGAAATGGGAGCGCATCACTATGGACTTCGTGGTTGGGTTTCCTCGAACTTTGCGGAAGGTTGACGCGGTTTGGGTCATTGTGGATAGATTGCCCAAATTGGCGCATTTCATTCCTGTGGCCACTACTTACACTTCAGAAATGCTGGCCTAGATTTATATTCGGGAGATAGTCCGGTTGTATGGTGTGCTGGTGTCCATTATATCAGATCGAGGTCCCCAGTTCACCTCGCACTTTTGGAGAGCAATTCACAGTGAGATGGGCACTCAGATAGATCTCAGCTCAGCATTTCACCCTCAGACTTATGGCCAGTCGGAGCGTACGGTTCAGATATTGGAGGATATGCTTAGGGCATGTGTACTTGATTTTGGGGGTCAGTGGGACCAGTTCTTTCCTTTGGCAAAGTTTGCGTACAATAATAGGTACCAGTCTAGCATCAAGATGGCTCCATTTGAGGCTTTATATGGTCGGCGGTGTCGTTCTCCTATCGGGTGGTTTGAGCATGGAGAGACCAAGTTATATGGCACAGATCTGGTGAGAGATGCTCTGGAGAGAGTGAAGATAATTCAGGAGAGGCTTGGTACAGCTCAGTCCAGACAGAAGAGTTACGCGGATCAGAGGGCACGTGATGTTGAATTTATGGAGGGAGAGAAGGTTCTGCTGAAGGTTTCGTCGATGAAGGGAATTATGAGATTCGGGAAGAAGGGCAAGATGAGCCCCAGGTTTATAGGTCCTTTCGAGCTGTTGAGACGAGTCAGATAGGTTGCTTATGAGCTGCCTTATCTCCCGCCTTATCAGGAGTTCATCCGGTATTTCATGTATCCATGCTCCGGAGATATCATGTCGCTTTCTCTCACGTGGTTGATTTAAGCACTATTCAGTTAGATGAGAAGTCGGGCTTCGAGGAGGAGCCAGTTTTTACTACTGATAGACAGGACCGCCAGTTGAGGTCTAAGAAAGTTTCTACCGTGAAGGTCCAGTGGAGGGGCCAACCAGTCGATGAGGCGACTTGGGAGTCCGAGGAGGGCATGCGGAGCAGATATCCACAGCTATTTAGCACTTCAGGTAAGATTTTAGTCCCGTTCGAGGACGAACGTTTGTTTACGAGAGGGAGAATGTAACGACCCGACCGGTCGTTCTACGTTATCGGACCCCGTTCCCCTATATAAGTCTTCCCATAGCGGCTTCTTGTGATTTGTGACTTACGGGGACTGGTGGTTCATGATTTTGAAGTGTTTGGAGTAGTTTAGGAACACTTGGTTCCTTAAGGTTGGCCTATTTGGCCAAGTTTGACTTCGGTCATCATTTTGAGCAAACGACCTTGGAATTGAGTTCCGACAGTGTCAGTAGCTTCGTATGATGATTTCGGACATGAGCGTATGTTCAGATTGAGATTTTGATAACCCAGGAGCGTTTCGGCGCCCGATATAGAAATACGGAGTTCCTTAAGTTTGAAATTTGGTTTAAAACACGAGTTTATGTTATCGAGGTCCGAATGTGATTCCGAGACTAGGAATAGATCCGTTATATCATTTATAACTTGCCTGCAATATTTGAGGTTATTCCGAGTAGTATAGGTCGGTTCGGCGCATCGTGATAGAAATCAAGAACTTGATGTTTCTTAAGTTATAATTTTGGGGTGTGATTTTGAGCTTTAGCGTTGTTTTGAGTATTCCGAAGACTCGGGCGAGTCCGTATTATGATTTAGGACTTGTTGGTGTATTTGGGTGGGGGCTCGGGTGGACCCAGGTGCCTCCGGGACACCACACGAGGCCAAAAGCTAGCCAAAACAACTACTGGTGCAACTGTTGCTGGTGTGACCGCAGGTGCGGTTGCCCAGCCGCAGGTGCGGGACTGCTCCTGCGGTCATAGCCTCGCAGGTGCGGAAGTTCCGCAGATGCGATTCCTTTTTCGCTGGAGCGGAGCCGCAGGTGCGGTCTCAAGCTCCGCAGGTGCGACCCCAGCCTCCCTTGCCATTTATCCGCAGGTGCGATCTTTTTCTCGCCGGTGAGGGACCGCGGGTGCGTTCCCAAGGCCGCAGATGCGGAACCCCTATAGGCCAGACTGTATTTAAATGCAAAAACTCGGGATTTCTTCATTCGCTTCATACCCAAAAACTCCATTAGAGGCCTTGAAGCTTGAGGGGGGATAACCCACGACCTATCTATTTCTAAGGTAAGTAATTCCTCTCTATTTTTCTAAATTATACATACAATTCAACTAAAGTTAACTACTAAAAATATCAAGAATTTAGGTAGTAATTTGGTTTCTTAGGGAAATTGGGGGAATTGTCCTTTTTGGCTATGAATTCAAGTAGAAACTTCATATCAATGATCCTTAGGCTATGGGTGAGTGATTCCTTCGGATATTTTCGGAATTTGAACATGCGGACCCGGGGTTGGAATTTGAGAATTCTTCAAGAATGATGATTTTATTGAATAACTAGGATAATTTCCCCACATTGTGCATGCATTGATATAATTGTACACCTTTTGGCTAGTTGCGAGTCCTAGGGTATAGAGTTCGGAGTTTCGGGCGCATTCGTGGTCCGAGAGGTAGATTCGACACGAGGTGAGTCTCCTTTCTAACCTTGTAAGAGGGAATGGTCCCATAGGTGATTTATATGCTATGTGCACTTGTTTTGGGGGCTACGTACGCACCAGGTGATGAGAGTCCGTACGTAGCGGCTATCATTGTTATTTCTGGGTAGTTAGGCCCACAGCATGCCTTATATGCTTCCTTGTAATGCCTTATATGCTTCCTTGTAATGCCATATATGCTTCCTTGTAATGCCATATGTACTATGAGATCATGTTATGTATAGTATTATTTCTCTGAGGCTTTATGGAAGTTGTTGAACTGAAAGGAATTGGTTATGGAAAGTAAGTTTTATAAGTTATTGTGTGTGCATGTGACCGCTTCGCAATTTACATTCCGCGAGCGATGTATGATTTCCCCCACTTTCATGGGAGCGGGTTGTACACCACGGAGTATTGAAAGGTGCACTTTTGGGACGGGCGGATCGATCCTCGGTAGTGCAAAGAGATGATATAGTTGAGAATGCACTTTTGGTACGGGCCGTTCGATCCTCGCCAGTGCATGGACGAGATTTGTACTATGATATGATATGATTACATTGAGAGATGCACTTATGGGATGGGCCGTTCAATCCTTGGCAGTGCATAGATATTTTCCTTTTGACTCCGGTCGGTTGTCTTATTCTTGTGTGCGCATGATTATTTGGCATTGTTTCAGGGATATTGACTTGTATTAGATATTTAGGGGAAAGAAAGTGGCCATTGTTATTGTTCCAGTATTTTTTCTTAGATTTCTGTGCCTTATACATAATTGCTACTCACTGTCTTACATGTCTACTGCTTTTATTTTACCATTGTCATATCATACTGTTGTACCTTAGTGAGTGTCAAGTCGACCTCTCGTCACTACTTCTTCGAGATTAGACGCACTGGGTACATATTTATTTAATATGTACTCATGCTGCAC
This sequence comes from Nicotiana undulata, assembly GCA_005239495.1. Classification (NCBI taxonomy): domain Eukaryota; kingdom Viridiplantae; phylum Streptophyta; class Magnoliopsida; order Solanales; family Solanaceae; genus Nicotiana; species Nicotiana undulata. The sequence continues at coordinate 16,158 of ML284528.1, forward strand.
TTATGTACTTAACTGTATAGGTTTTGAGGCTGGTGCACCTGGTTAGTAGACCGGATCTAGATATCGACCGTAGTGGACTTGACTTCACGATAAGCTGCTTCCTCTGGCGATCCCCAGCAGCACCATGGAGTTTCATTTACCTATTTTTCCCGTCTATTCATGCAGACAGCGGGATTGTATATATTATTATCCTTTGTATATTCAATTAGTATGCGCATGACACTCGTGACACTAGTTCCTGGCACACACGTAGGGGTTGTTTTGGGATTTTGGACTGTATATATAGATATGCTTGTATTTTGACTCGCGCTTCTTTATAGCTATTTTGTCTACCACTGAGTTATTATCTTTCAATATCATGATTTGACTTGTTAAAATTCGGTAAATGGGTGAATAATTTAACACGGTGAAGAGAATCACTTAGTGAAATTTATGTTGGCTTGCCTAACCCTGTTGTTGGGCGCCATCACGACCTAGGTTAGGATTCTGGGTCGTGAGAACGTGGTATCAAAGCCTTAGGATCACGTAAGTCTCATGAGTCACAGGCAAAACCCAGTAGAGTCTTGCGGATCGGTACGGAGACATTTGTACTTATCTTCAGGAAGCTATAGGGTGTTAGGAAACCTCCCTTTATTCATATTCTATCGTGCAATCGATGATGTACTCAAACTTATTCTTCTAATCTCTCACATATGGTGAGGATGTGTGCATCCGATGTTCCCGATACGGGAGATGCCGCTACCCCCACCGCTCGAGGTCGTGGTAGAGACAGGGGTAGAGCACCTGCTCGAGGTAGAGGACGAGGGCGTCCCAGAGCTATACCACTGGAACCATAAGAGGACCCTATCGTAGAGTAACAGGATGAGGTTCCTCCAGAAGCACCTGTCCCAGTGGACTTCATGACGGCGTCAGGCTTCCAGGAGGTCATGGGCCGTATGCTGAGATTCATGGACACCATGTCCCAGGCTGGTTTATTTACAGCAGATCCTGCCACTTCTCAGGCGGGAGGGGGAGTCCAGACCCCTACCGCACAGGCCGTAGGACAGGCAGCAGCATGCCTAGAGCCTAGGCCAGTTGCAGAGGGCGATCAGCAGAAGATGTTAGACCGATGGACTCTGTTGTGCCCTCAAGTCTTCGGGGGTGAGAGAGGTGAGGATGCCCAGGATTTTATTGACAGGTGCAGGGACATACTGTACAACATGAGGATTTTGGAGTCACATGGAGTGGATTTCACTACATTTCAGCTGGAGGGCAGAGCTCGCAGGTGGTGGCAGTCTTTTATTCTCAGCAGGCCAGTAGATTCTCCTCCTATCAGTTGGGATAAGTTCGTGCAGATGTTTCTAGACAGATATATTCCACCCTCCGAGAGGGAAAAGTTGCGGTGTCAGTTTGAGCAGCTAGAGCAGGGGGAGATGTCAGTGAATTATGAGGCCAGATTTTAAGACTTGTCACGCCATGCACTTATGATATTGCCTACTGATGCCGAGAGAGTGAGGCGGTTTGTGGCCGGGTTACATCCAGGTATTAGGGCCACCATGGCCAGAGAGGTGGAGATGGGTATTCTTTACTAGCTTGTGGTCGAGATAGCTTGACGGATTGAGGGGTATCGGTTAAGGAGCAGGGAGTAGGGTCAGCAGGATAAGAGGGCTAGGTTCTCTTATGGGTGAGTGATCCCTTCGAGAATTTTTGGAATTTGAACATGCGGACCCGGGGTTGAATTTTGGGAATTCTTCAAGAATGATGATTTTATTGAATAAATCGGATAATTTCCCCACATTGAGCTTGCATTGATATAATTTTACACCTTTTGGCTAGTTGCGAGTCCTCGGGGGTAGAGTTCGGAGTTTCGGGCGCATTCGTGGTCTGAGAGGTAGATTCGACACGAGGTTAGTCTCCTTTCCAACCTTGTAAGAGGCAATTGTCCCCATAGGAACTCTAATTGCTGTATATACTTGTTGTGGGGTGGG
>ML284528.1:18474-47700 GCA_005239495.1 Nicotiana undulata
ATATATATATATATACGCACTTGTTGTCGAGTCAGCACACGAGTCGCAGTTATGATGCGCGATAGTGAGTGAGCTTATTGTTATATCATATTATCGAGTCAGCACAGGAGTCGCAGGCATGATGCGCGAATGTGGGTGGGCTTATTATCGAGTCAGTACACGAGTCACAGGTATGATTCGTGATCGTGGGTGAGCTTATTATTATATCATATGATCGAGTCAGCACACGAGTCGCAGGTATGATTCACGATAGTGGGTGAGCTTTACAACCATTCAGTCTTTATATACCACCTTATGACTCTGGTCGGTTGTCTTGTCCTTGTATGCGTATGGCAATTTGGTTCTGACTCACTTATAATTTGGGCAGTCAGGCATTTGTTAAGAGGAGGATAAAGTACATTGTTGTTCACTTTCAGTTATTACCTGGATTACTTTATTTGAAAGGCACTTGTTGTTTACTGTCTTACCTGCCTACTGTTTTTCGTTATATCATGTCCTATATTATATCATTGGACCTTAGTGAGTGTCAAGTAGACCTCTCGTCACCACTTCTTCGAGTTTAGACGGGATACTCACTGGGTACATATTTATTTATGTACTCATGCTACACTTCTGTACTTGACTGTATAGGTTCTAAGGCTGGTGCATCTGGTTATCAGACCGGAGCTAGGTACCGATTAGAGCTAATTGAACTTCATGGTGAGCTGCTCCTCCTGGCGATCTCTGGCAGCACCCTGGAGTTTTCCCTTATGTTGTTTTCCCGTCTATTTCATTCAGACTATGGGACTATACATATTGTCTTTTGTGTATTCAGTTAGTTGCCCGTGACACTCGTGACACTAGTTCCTGGCACACACGTAGTGAATATTTTGGGTTTTGGGCTGTATATTTATATATGTGTATGTTCATCTTTTGGCTCACGTATCCTTACAGCTATATCATTTACCACCGAGTTATCACTTTTCGGATATTATGCTTAAACTGGATAAAATTGGTAAAAGTTGAGCTACATAATAAACTGAAAGGGGTAACACTTCGGGAGATTCATGTTGGCTTGCCTAACCCCGCCGTTGGGAGCCATCGCGACCCAAGTTAGGATTTGGGTCGTGACACATCACATAACTACACATTTATTTTAATAAATTTACTCAATAACATCAAATACCATCATAATAAGTATATAATCTCTCTAAGTCTTTAAGCAAATATAATATAATCTACTGTCTAAAAATATCCCCCAAGATTGGAGTCAACCGATCACGAGCATCTAAGAAGTAACTAACTCTGCTAATGTCATAAACAATGTCTAGGAATAAAATACTAATACTAATAAATGAAGGGAAATAGAGAAGCTGCGGATGCTGGACAGCTACATCGAAATACCAAACGCTGATACAACAAACTCGGACGACTACTGCTCCGAACCAGTACCTATATCTACACACAGGGGCGCATGGAGTAATTATGAGTACACCAAATCAGTAGTAATGAAAATAAATCACAGTCTGAAGTATATAAAACACACAACACCAAACACCAATCCACAAAACAGTAAAACATCAAGTCTCAATACAATATACATAAGTTCGAAAACCAGTTTCCACAAAATCCTTTGAAACAAGTATAATAATTTTTCCAATATTTCTCAGTAAAACTTTCAGTAATATCAGTACGAAAAATGAAGTGAATCATATTCAAAACTCAGTAAAAAATCGTCATAGAACTGCCCCTCAGGACATAATCATCACTCATAACAATTTCCCTCAGCACCTCACCATCACTCACTATCAGCCCAGCGGGCAACCTCACTGTCACTCATGCCTCCCAATCACTCATCACTCGACACTTGCACTCAGTAGGTACCTGCGCTCACTGGGGGTGTGTACAGACTCCAGAGGTGCTCCTACAGCCCAAGCGCTATAAACAAGCCAAATCATGGCATCGGTCACTCAGGCTCTCGGACTCTCTCATATCATAACATCCTCACAATATTAGCCCTCGGCCTCACTCAGTCAGACACTCTCAACATGCCACTTGGGCCATAAATAAACAGGGTTCTCGACCCAAAATAGTATTTAATTTCAAGAAATAACATCAATAAACTCTTAGTGTCAAAACAAATTTAGCAAGAAATACTGAGTGCAAAATCATAATTTATAAGTGAGGAATATCAGTAAAGCAGCCGCCAAGGGGTTAGAACAAATCGACACTAGGCCCCAAACATGGCTTACAGCCCAACTATATCAAAACATAGTAATACTATAAAACATAAGCTTTAAATGCAGTTTCACAACTCAATAGTTGCCTAAAACGGAACATCTTTCCAAATTTCCAATTCGTGCAAGCCCCACACTTGTCATCCAATGTGTGCGTCACCCCAAAACCGTGAAAGGATGTAAAGTCCGGGGTTTCATACCCTCAGGACAGGATTTAAAGACATTACTTATCTCAAACTATCCCGAAAAGCTACTCTGCAGCCAGCTTGCCTCTCGAATCAACTTCTGAGTGCTCCAAATCTATAAAGATCAATTTTTTCTCATCAAATTATGCTAAGCGAATGAATTCCAATTGAAAAAATCAATTTTAGCACAAAACTCAAAATTTTCCAAAACCTGACCCCCGGGACCGCATCTCGGAACTCGACAAATTTTATACCAAAATGTTCTTCATCATCTCACGAGTTCGTACATATAAAGAACTCTAAAATCGGAGTTCGTTTGACCCCTCAAATCATCCCTAAAAGGTCTCATATTCTCAAGCCCTAATTTCATCTTTTTCTACTGATTTTCATAAATTAAAAAATGATAATTTGGTCCTTAATCACATATAATAGAGTTATTTTAAGGTAAAAAATCCTTACCTCAATGAAGAACAATGTTTTTCTCTCTTTAAAATCGCCTCAAAAGCTCTCTTCCCGTTCTAAAAATGGTGGAAAAGTGGGTAAAAAATTGTTAAGTCCCCTTTTTATACTTTTCTGCCCAGGCTTTTCGCACCTGCGGTCAAAATCTCGCACCTGCCGTCCCCACATGCGCTCAGGTTGATCGCACCTACGGATTTTCATTAACCAGGCAATCTCCGCATTTGCGGCTCCACTTCCGCACCTGCGACCTCGCAGGTGCGATCAAGTGTCCGCACTTGCGACTTTTCCCCGGGCTGGCCAACTTTCGCACCTGCGGAGCCTCTCTCCGCTCCTGCAAGCCCGCACGTGTGGTTCCCCATCCGCAGGTGCGATTACAATAGTAAAATCACACCTGCAGCTGAAAGCTGCATTTTTTCAACTCCAAAATTCCCATTAACCATCCGAAATAAATTCCGAGCCCCTCGGGACCCCAACCAAATATACCAACACATTCTAAATGATCATTCTAAATTAATTTCACTCTCGGAACACCCAAAATAACATCAAAACACAAAAATCACATCAAATTCAAGCCTATGAACTTTGAAATTCCTATATTCCACCAACGATGCCGAAACCATCCAAACCACCTCCGATTGACCTAAAATTGTGCAAAAATATCCAAAATGACATTACGAACCTATTCCAACTTCCGGAATTCAACCCCGATTGCCTATTTTCCACTACCGATCAGAAATCACCCAAAAACTAACTTTCGCCAATTCAAGCCTAATTCTACACCGGAAATCACAAAAATATTCTAAACACACTCTTAATTCCAAAATCACCTAATGAAGCTATCCGTGCCATACAATCTGCATTCCGAGATCGTTTACCAATAAGTCAACTCCCAGTTGACTTTTCCAACTATAAAGCTATTTTTAGAGACTAAGTGTCTCAATTCTCACTACAACCGTTCTGAACCGAAGCCAACTGAATCTAACACATCATAAATAGTATAACCAACCTATGACAAGGCAAAAACAGTAAATATAATGCAGGTTCTACGTAACGGTCGACCTGGTCGTTACATTCTCCCTCTCTTAAACAAACGTTCGTCCTCGAACGGGTCTAGAAACATACCTAGAGTCTCAAACAAGTGAGGATATCTGCTATGCATCTCCGCTCGGTCTCCCAAGAAGCCTCCTCCACTGGCTGGCCTCTCCACTGTACCTTCACTGACGCTATGTCCTTAGACCTTAACTTTCTGACCTGATGATCCAAAATTGCTACTGACTCAACCTCATATGACATATCATCCTCGAGCTGAACTGCGGTGAAGTATAAAACATGAGACGGGTCACCAACATACTTCAGGAGCATTGAAACATGAAATACTGGATGAACACTCGACAAGCTGGGTGGCAAGTCAAGTCTATAAGCCACCTCTCCAACCTTCTAAAGTACCTCAAAAGGACCAATAAACTGGGGACTCAACTTTCCCCTCTTTCCGAACCTCATAACACCCTTCATGGGTGATACCTTCATCAGTACCTTATCACCTTCCATAAAAGACACATTCCGGACCTTTCGGTCCGCATAAATCGACTTCACCTTCTCCAACGCATCCTGAATCAAATATGCGCCTAATATCCTAGCCTTACCGGGCTCGAACCAACCAACCGGAGATCTGTACCTCCTACCATATAAAGCCTCATACGGGGACATCTGAATACTAGACTGGTAGCTATTGTTATATGCAAACTCCGCGAGTAGAAGAAACTGATCCCAGGAACCACCAAAATCAATCACACAGGCACGCAACATGTCCTCTAAAATCTGAATAGTCCGTTACGGCTGCCCGTCGGTCTGAGGATGAAATGTTGTGCTCAACTATACCTGAGTACCCATACCTCTCTGCACGGCCCACCAAAACTGAGACGTGAACTGAGTACCTCTGTCAGAAATGATAGAAACCGAAACTCCATGCAATCGGACAATCTCCCTAATGTAGATACCAGTTAACCGCTTCGAAGTATAAGTAGTACTGACAGGAATGAAGTGCGGGGACTTGGTCAATCTATCCACAATGACCCAAATAGCATCAAAACCCTTCGAAGTTCGTGGAAGCCCAACTACAAATCCATAGTGATCCGCTCCCACTTCCACTACGGAATATCTAACCTCTGAAGTAATCCACCTGGGCTCTAGTGCTCATACTTGACCTGCTGGCAGTTGAGACACCGTGCTACATACTCAAAAATGTCTCTCTTTATCCGCCTCCACCAATAGTGCTGTCTCAAGTCTTGATACTTCTTCGCGACACCCGGATGGATGGAATACCGCGAGTTGTGGGTCTCTGCTAATATCAACACTCGAAGACCATCCACATTGGGCACACAAATACGGCTCTGCATCCTCATAATGCTGTCATCACCAATATTCACATCCCTGGCATCACCTCGATGGACCCTATCATGAAGTACTAACAAATACGGGTCATCATATTGTCGAGCTCTAATCTGATCATCAAGAGAAGACCGGGAAGCCATGCTAGCTAATACCCGCGGAGGGTCTGACAAATCCAATCTCACCAACTGACCCGCTAAAGCCTGAACATCAAGTGCTAAAGGTCTCTCTGCTGCTGAAAGGTAAGCTAGACTCCCCAAACTCTCGGCTCTGCGACTCAAGGCATCAGCCACTACATTGGACTTCCCTGGATGATACAAAATAGTTAGGTCATAATCCTTGAGAACCTCTACCCATCTCCTCTGACGCAAATTCAAGTCCTTCTGCCTAAGCAGATACTTCAAACTACAATGATCAGTGAAAAACTCACATTGTACCCCATACAAATAATGGCGCCAAATCTTTAAGGCATGAACAATGGTGGCTGACTCAAGATCGTGCACTGGATAATTCTTCTCGTGCACCTTCAACTGTCTAGACGCATTGGCAATCACCCTACCGTCCTACATCAATACCGCTCCCAAGCCAACTCTAGAAGAATCACAGTAGATTGTGTAAGAACCCTAACCAGTAGGCAAAACCAATACCAGAGTTGTGGTCAATGTTGACTTGAGCTTCTCAAAGCTCTCCTCACACTCATCAGACCATCTTAATGGAGCACCCTTCTGGGTCAATCTTGTCAGAGGCGAAGCGATAGAAGAGAATCCTTCCACAAAGTGACGGTAATATCCCCCCAAACCAAGGAAATTCATTATCTCTGTAGCTAAGGACGATCTGGGCGAACTCTGCACCGCCTCAATCTTCTTTGGATCAACCTGAATACCCTCACTAGACAACACGTGCCTCAAGAAAGCTACCGAACCAAGCCAAAACTCACAGTTGGAGAATTTTTCAAAAAGTTTCTCCTCCCTAAACCTATGTAACACAACCCTCAAATGATGAGCATGCTCCTCCTGGCTACGAGAATACACTGGGATGTCGTCAATGAACACAATGACAAAAGAATCGAGATAAGGCTGAAACACGTTGTTCATCAATTGCATGGACACGGCTGGGGCATTAGTCAGCCCAAATGATATAACCAGAAACTCATAATGAACATATTTGGTCCTGAATGTGGTCATTCGAACGTTAGAATCTCGAATCTTCACCTGATGATACCCATAACTCAAGTCAATCTTGGAGAACACTCTAGCTCCCTGAAGCTGATCAAACAAGTCATCAATATGGGGAAAAGGATACCGGTTCTTCACTGTAACCTTATTCAGCTACCTATAATCAATACACATGCGCACAGAGCCATCTTTATTTTTCAAAAACAACACCGGTGCACCCCAAGGTGACAAACTAGGCTGAATGAACCCTTACCTAAGAGTTCCTGAAGCTGCTCTTTCAATTCCTTCAACTCCATTGGTGCCATACGATAAGGTGGAGTAGAGATAGGTTGGGCGCCTGGCACCATGTCAATACAAAAATCAACATCCCTGTTAGGGGGCATGACTGGCAGGTCTGCAGGAAATACGTCCGGAAAATCACGGACCATAGGAACAGAATCAATAGAAGGAATCTCACTACTAGCATCACTCACAAAAGCAAGATAAGATTCACATCCTTTCTCAACCATACGCGGGGCCTTCAAATAAGAAATCACTCTACTAGGCACATGCTCTATAGACCCTCTCCACTCAACTCTCGGAACTCCAGGCATAGCTAGGGTCACGGTCTTAGCGTGACAATCAAGAACAACATGACATGGGGCTAACAAATCCATGCCCAGTATCACATCAAAATCAACCATACTAAGTAACATCAAGTCCACTCGGGTCTCCAGACCCCCAATAGATATAAGACACAACCGATACACATGGTCCACAATAATAGTATCGCCCATCAAAGTCGAAACATGAACAAACGTAACTAACGACTCACGGGGCATATTCAGAATGTGAGAAAAATAGGATGAGACATAAGAGTATGTGGAACCAGGGTCAAATAAAGCCAAAGCATCACTATGACAGATTGAGATAGTACCTGTAATCACCATGTCGGAAGCCATAACAACATGCCTAGCTGGGAGTGCATAGATACGTGGCTGGCCTCAACCAGCTCGACCTTCCCCTCTAGGGCGGCCTGTAGCTTCCTGACCACTACCCTTGGTTTCCAGGGTAGGTGGTGAAGTGACTGGGGCTGAAGTCGATGGCTGAACCCTCTGCTGAGATGAACTACTAGCACGACGAGGACACAGTCTCCACCCATGTCCAAACTCTCTACACTCAAACAAACTACTTGGATCTGGAGATGGGGACTGAAAAGAACCCCTGCCACCATGATAGCCACCAGATGAACCATGCATACAAGAACCCTGATATGATGATGCTCTAGAAGAGCTCTGAGCTGGAAGGGCACTAAAATTAGAACGTCCCGGATGAGAACTGCGAGGACCCTTCCCCGAAGATGCGCCACCATAAGCTGGGCGAACTGGCTGAGGAGGTCTAAATGGATGACCTCTGCTGTGCTAAAACTGCCCTCTGGAAGGGGCACCCACTGAATCTACCTGATACCCGAGGCCTCTAGGCCTCCCTCTCCTCATGCTCCTGCCTACAAATCGACTCAATATCCCGAGCAATGTCAACAACCTGCTCAAATGTAGCTCTAGACACTCTCTCCCTAGTTATCAAAATCCGAAGCTAATACGTGAGACCATCTACGAACCTCCTGATCCTCTCCCTATCAGTAGGGACTAACTTAGAAGTATGTCTAGCCAACTCAGAAAACCTCATCTCGTACTGAGTAATTGACAACTCTCCCTGGCGCAGCTGCTCAAACTGCATGCGTTGCTCCTCTCTGTGGGACTGAGGAACATACTTCTCTGAAAAGATCGTGGAGAACTGCTGCTAGGTGAGAGGTGTTGAACCAACTGGACCCCACTGGTCTCCAAAATAACCGCATTACGTAGTATCCTCTGGCATTTATCCAGAAAACCTTGGGCATCCTCACCCTCTATGTTGCTGAAATTCGGAGGCTGAAGTCTACTGAACCTCTCCATCCTACGCTACTCATCCTCAGGCATAGCTGCGTCCTAAAGTGGGGCAACCGGCAGAGCTGGGACAATCCCCGGTGCCTGAATACCCTGTACATCCTACTCAAGTATCCGAGCAGCTGGAGTTTGAATGCCTCCCCCACCCTGAGCTGCAGTGGCAGTAGTAGACATAGCAACTGCCTGAGCCAAACTGGTGCATAGTGTCAATATCTAAGCCAGGGTCTCATGAAGACCCGGAATGATAATAGGCACTGCCGGTGCCTGAGCCTGTCCCGCTGGAACACCCGTAGCGGGAACCTGATCATGAATAGTAGGGGGATCAACTTGTACTACCCCGGCTCCTGCGCAGGCTGGTCCCCTAATTCCACCATGGCCTCGACCCCTTGTAGGTCTAGTTGGTGTCCGGTCACCATGATCCGTAGCGCGTGTCCTTACCATCTGTGAGAGAATGAAACAACAGGAGTTTAGTTTTCAGAAATCAATAGAATGGCACGAAAGAGTTTAAGAAAATGAGGTTTTTTCTAAGAGTTATGTAGTCTCTCGAAGATAAGTACAGACGTCTCTGTACCGATCTGCAAGACTCTACTAAACCTACTCAGGACCGTTAAGTCCTATGCAACCTAGTGCTCTGCTACAAACTTGTCACGAGCCAAAATCCTAACAGACCGTGATGACGCCTATCGTGGAACTAGGCTAGCCAACCATCACATAACTACACATTTATTTTAATACATTTACTCAATAACATCAAATACCAGCATAATAAGTGTAGAAATCTCTCTAAGTCTTTAAGCAAATATAATATAATCTACTGTCTAAACAAATCCCCCAAGACTGGAGTCAACCGATCACGAGCATCTACGAAATAACTAACTCTACTAATGTCATAAACAATGTCTAGGAATAAAATACTAATACTAATGAAGGAAGGGAAACGGAGAAGTTGCGGACACTGGACAGCTACCTCGAAATCCCAAACACTGATGACAACGAACTCGCACGACTACTCCTCCGAACCAATACCTGGATCTACACACAGGGGTGCATGGTGTAATGATGAGTACGCCAACTCAATAGTAATCAAAATAAATCCTTTGAAACAAGTATAATTGTTTTTCCAATATTTCTCAATAAAGCTCTCAGTAATATCAGTTTGAAAAATGAAGTGAATCATAGTCAAAACTCAGTAAAATATCGTCATAGAACTTCCCCTCGGGCCATAATCATCACTCATAACAATTTCCCTCAGCACCTCACCATCACTCAGTATCAGCCCCGCGGGCAACCTCACTGTCACTCATGCCTCCCAATCACTCATCACTCGGCACTCGCACTCAGTAGGTACCTGCGCTCACTAGGGGTGTGTACAGACTCCGGAGGGGCTCCTACATCCCAAGCGCGATAAACAAGCCAAATCATGGCATCAGTCACTCAGGCTCTCGGCCTCTCTCATATCATAACATCCTCACAATATTGGCCCTCGGCCTCACTCAGTCAGACACTCTCTACATGCCACTCGGGCCATAAACAAACAGGATTCTCGACCCAAAATAGTATTTCATTTCAAGAAATAATATCAATAAACTCTGAGTGTCAAAACAAATTTAGCAAGAAAGACTGAGTGAATAATCATAATTTATATGTGAGGAATATCAGTAAAGTAGCCCCCACGGGTTAGAACAGATCGACACTAGGCCCCAAACATGACTTACAACTCAAATATATCAAAACATAGTAATACTACAAAACATAAGCTTTAAAGGCAGTTTTCGCAACTCAATAGTTGCCTAAAAAGGAACATCTTTCCAAATTTACAGTTCGTGCACGCCCCACACTCATCATCCAGTGTGTGCGTCACACCAAAACCGTGAAAGGATGTAAATTTCGGGGTTTCATACCCTCAAGACAGGATTTAAAGACATTAGTTACCTCAAACTAGCCCGAAAAGCTACTCTGCAACCCGCTTGTCTCTAAAATCAACTTACGAGTGCTCCAACTCTATAAAGATCAGTTTTTTCTCATCAAATTATGCTAAGGGAATGAATTCCAATTGGAAAAAAAATCAATTTTTGCACAAAACCCGAAATTTGTCAAAACCCAACCCCCGGGCCCGCATCTCGGAACTTGACAAATTTTATACCAAAATGTTCTTCATCATCTCACGAGTTCGTATATATAAAGAACTCTAAAATCGGAGTTCGTTTGACACCTCAAATCATCCCTAAAATTTCTCATATTCTCTTGACCTAATTATATCTTTTTCTACTGATTTTCATAAATTAAACAATGATAATTTGGTCCTTAATCACATATAATCGAGTTATAGGGTCCAAAGTCCTTACCTCAATGAAGAACAATAGTTTTCTCTCTTCAAAATCATCTCAAAAGCTCTCTTCTCCTTCAAAAATGGTGGAAATATGGGTAAAAATCGTTAAGTCCCCTTTTTATACTTTTCTTCCCAGGATTTTCGCACCTTCGGTAAAAATCTCGCACCTGCGCTCAGGTGGACCGCACTTGCAGTTTTTCAATAATCGGGCAATCTCTGCACTTGTGGATCCACTTCCGCACCTGCGACCTCGCAGGTGCGATCAAGTGTCTGCACCTGCACCTTTTCCCCGGGCTGGCCAACTTTCGCACGTGCAGATCCTCTCTCTGATCTTCCGGGCCCGCACCTGCGGTTCCCCATCCGCAGGTGCGGTTACAACAGTAAAATCACACCAGCAGCTGAAAACTGCATTTTTCCAACTCCAAAATTCCCGTTAACCATCCGAAATCAATCTCGGGCCCCTCGGGACCCTAACCAAATATACCAACACATCCTAAATGATCATTCATAATTAGTTGCACTCTCGGCACACCCAAAATAATCTCAGAACAACAAAATCAAATCAAATTCAAGCATATGAACTTTGAAATTCCTAAATTCCACCAACGATGCCGAAACCATCCGAACCACCTCCGATTGACCTGAAATTTTCCAGACATATCCAAAATGACATTACGCACCTGTTCCAACATTCGGAATTCCATTCCTACCCCGATAGCCTATTTTCCACTGCCGACCGAAAATCACCAAAAACTAACTTTCGCCAATTCAAGCCTAATACTACATCGTACATCACAAAAGTATTCTGAACACACTCCTAAGTCCGAAATCACCTAACGAAGCTATCCGCCCCATACAATCCGCATTCCGAGATTGTTTACCAATAAGTCAACTCCCAGTTGACTTTTCCAACTATAAAGCTATTTTTAGAGACTACGTGTCTCAATTCTCACTACAACCGTTCTGAACCCGAGCCAACCGACTCTAACACATCATAAGCAGTATAACCAACCTATGACAAGGCAAAAATAGTAAATATAATGCAGGTTCTACGTAACGACCGACTGGGTCGTTACACGTGTATTCTCAATTTATTAAAATCCTATATCATTAGATGAAAACAGGTGAAATATGACCTTTTTCCTAAATAAAAGCATAAAATGAAAACAGCCTACAAGTACATAACTCAATTCACTGCTTTTACCTATTTTAAAAAGAACCAAAACTCAGATATTTGGAGTCACAATGTCACAGACTATCTACGAATAATACATTTAAGGGTCTGAAAGAAGTAAATATATCTGTTTTTGAAGTACTAAAAACAGAAATAAAGAAGTGGAAGGGGACGCCAAGGCCTGCGGACGCCTGCAGGACTACCTCGATGTCTCCGGGTGGACTAAAGGAAGCCTCCTAGCTCTAATGTCCACAGGTTCCTGTACCGAGATCTGCACAACAAAAAGTATGCAGGTGTAGTATCAGTACAACCGACCCCATGTGCTAAGTAAGTGCCGAGCCCAACCTCGACAAAGTAGTGACGAGGCTAGGACAAGACAAATAATACAACATGTGCAATTTAACAATAATCAAAAGAAATAAAAACTGCAGAAATAATCAATTAAGTACAAGGGAAAAATGGGAACATGCTGGGGAAAAAGAGATAACAAATAACATACATAACGGAATAAGGCAACAATTTAAATATCTAAGTAACAATAGAAAATAACAACACAAAGTAAACAATGCACGGCATCACCGTTCGTGCTTTTACTCTCATCCTCACAAAAACAAGTGCATGGCATAACCCTTCGTGCTTTTACTCTCATCCTCACAATAATCAATAAAAACGGCACGGCATCACCCTTCGTGCTTTTAATATCATATCATGGCATGGCATCACCCTTCATGCTTTTATATTCTCATCCTCACAATAATCAATAAAAACGGCACGGCATCACCCTTCGTGCTTTTAATATCATATCATGGCATGGCATCACCCTTCATGCTTTTATACTCTCATCCTCACAATAAACAATACACGAGATCACCCTTCGTGGTTTACACTCTTCCTCAACGAAATCAATACACGACATCACCCTTCGTGCTTCACACTCTTCCTCACCCAAACAATATCTATAACAGAATTTTGGCAAGGAAGAAATCAACAACATAACCACAATAATAATCACAACATCCTGGCAAAGGAACAACAATAGAAATATCACCGTCCCGGCAAGGGACACAACCATAACCAATCTAACTCAAGTACATAACTTAACAAAATATTCCTCAACCGAAACAAATACTTAAGAGTATTTAAAACCAAGCATTTCCACCAATGAACAACTACCAAAATGAATTTCAATCTATAACACAGTAAATATCAATGAGAATCACATAATTCTTAATATCCGACTCACGGGCATGCTTGACACCAACATATAGGTACTCGTCACCTCACCTATACGTTGAAAATGGAATAAACACATAGAAAATAAGACTCAACGCCTATTCCCTCAAGTTAAGGTTAGGCCAAACACTTACCTCGACTTCTACGACCAGAATCACGCCTCAATCACCGCTTTTCCTTTTGAACTTGGCTCCAAATAAATTGTATCTAGACACAATTGACTCAATAACATCAATAAAAGCTAAATAATTTAATTCCAATGCTTAATTATAGCTTTTCTAATATTCTTTCCAACAGCCCAAAAGTTGACCCCGGGCTCGCTTGATCAAAACACGAGGTTCAGACTAAAACCCAATCACCCATTCACCCACGAGCCCACATATGTAATTAGTTTTGAAATCCGACCCCAAAACGAGGTCTAAATTCCAATTAATCAAAAATCCCTAACTCTACCCAAATCCCTAATTTCTACCCTTAAAATCATGTTTTAGGCCTAGAAATCTTATGGGTGTTGATAAAAATTGAAGAAAATGAGTCTAAGATTACATACTTATGAATTTGGGAAGAACATCTCTTGAGAACATCGCCCTAGGTCTTCTATTTTTATGAAAAGTTGAAGAAGAAACGACTGAAATTTGTTTTTAAAAAACTTCACTGCCCGACTTTCTCACCTGAGGTGCATGGGTCGCACCTGCGCTATCGCAGGTGTGGGAAAACGATCGCACCTGCGGAAATGGACAGGCCCACAAGGGGCCGCACCTACGGATAAATATCCGCTCCTGCGGAAGAAGGGTCCGGATCTGCAAGGGGACCGCACCTGCGAACCATAAAGCGCGACTGCGGTCTCGCACCTGCGGCGCTAGGCTCGCAGGTGCGGGTACACCAGAACTAGTGCACCAACAGTGATTTTCAAAGTTTAAACACCCCGAAGCCTACCCGTTACTCACCCGAGCCCTTGGGGCTCCAAACCAGATATACACAAAACCTCAAAAACATCATGCAGACTTACTCGTGCGATCAAATCGCCAAAATAACATCTTAAACAATGAATTTAGCCTTTAAATCATAGAAAATTTCCAAAACTTTCAAAACATCAAACGACCTCCGTCTCTTACCAAATTTTACAGACACAACATAAATATCATATCGAACCTGTATCAGGCTCCGGAACTAAATTACGGGCCCGATACCATAGATTTCACACATAATTACACTTTCAAAAATCCTTTATATTTTTTCAGATAACAATTTCTTTCAAAAATTCATTTCTCGGGCTTGGGACCTCGGAATTCGATTCCGGGCATACGCCCAAGTCCCATATTTTCCTACGGACCCTCCAGAACCGTCAAATCACAGGTTCGGGCCCGTTTACCAAAAATGTTGACTAAAGTCAACTAATTCTAATTTCAAAATACAATTGTCATTTTCCTCAGTTTTTCGCATAAGGACTTCCTGGCTACACACCCGGGCTACGCACGCAAATTGAGGTGACATAAAAGGAGGTTTTCATGACCTCAAAATACAGAATTGACTAGAAATACATGGGATGACCTTTTGGGTCATCACAATCTTCACCTATAAAACAAACGTTCATCCTCGAACGGACAAAAAAAGGTACCTGAATCGGGGAAAAGATGGGGATATCCTCCGCATATCGGACTCGGACTCACAGGTAGCTGCCTCGACAGGCTGACCTCTCCACTGAACACGGACCGAAGGATAACTCTTCGATCTCAACTGATGAACATGTCGGTCTAATATGGATATCGGCTCCTCCTCATAAGTCAAATCCTTTTCCAACTGGACACTACTGAAGTCTAGCACATGAGATGGATCGGCGAGATACTTCTGAAGCATAGATACATGAAACACCGGATGCACAGCTGATAAAATCGGAGGCAAATCAAGCATGTAGGCCACCTCTCCTACTCTCTCAAGAATCTCAAAGGGATCAATGACCTAGGGCTCAGCTTGCCTTTATTTCCGAACCTTATCACGCCCTTCATGGGCGACACCCGAAGTAATACCCGGTCTCCTACCATGAATGCCAAATCACGAACTCTGCGGCCTGCATAACTCTTCTGCCTGGACAGAGCTGTACGAAGTCTATCCTGAATGATCTTCACCCTATCCAAGGCATCCTGTACTAACTCCGAACCCAGCAACCTAGCCTCCCCCTGCTCGAACCACCCAACTGGCGACCGACACCGCCTACCATGCAACGCCTCATAAGGAGCCATCTGAATGCTCGACTAATAGTTGTTGTTGTAGGCAAACTCAGCCAAAGGCAAAAACTGGTCCCATGAACCTCCAAAGTCAATGACACATGCTCGCAAAATATCCTCCAAGATCTAAATAGTACGCTCGGACTGTTCGTCCGTCTGAGGATGAAACGATGTGCTCAATTCAACAGCTCCAACCATCTTCTCTACCTCATATTTAACTCTTTCTGCTTGAACAGATATTGCAAATTCTTATGATCTGTGAACACATCACATGACACACCATACATATAATGCCTCCAAATTTTCAATGCATGGACAATGGCTGCTAACTCTAAGTCATGAACTAGATAGTTCTTCTCATGAACCTTCAATTGACGTGAAGCATAAGCTATAACCTTGCCATCCTGCATCAACACTGCACCAAGTCTAACCCGTGAAGCATCATAATACACGGTATATGGTCCTGAACTTGAGGGCAAAACCAACATCGCTGTCGTGGTCAAGGTTGTCTTGAGCTTCTGAAAGCTCGCCTCACACTCATCTGACCACCTGAACCGGGCACCCTTCTAAGTCAACCTGGTCATCGGGGCTGCAATAGATTAAAAGCCCTCCACAAACCAACGATAGTTACCTGCTAATCCCAAGAAACTCCGAATCTCTGTAGCTGAGGTAGGTCTAGGCCAATCCTTAACTACTGAAATCTTCTTGGGATTCACCTTAATACCCTCTGCCGATACAACATGGCCCAAAAATGCAATCGAACTCAACCAGAACTAACACTTCAAATTTTGCATACAACTGACTGTCTTTCGGAGTCTGGAGGACGACTCGAAGGGGCTGCTCGTGCTCCTATCGACTGCGGGAGTAAATCAAAATATCGTCAATGAAGACAATCACGAACAAATCCAAATAAGGCCTAAACACTCAGTTCATAAACTCCATGAAAGCGGTTGGGGAATTTGTCAACCTAAACGACTTCACCAAGAACTCATAATGCCCGTACCGAGTGCGAAAGGCTATCTTAGGGACATCAGATGCCCTAATCCTCAACTGATGGTAGCCAGATCTCAAGTCAATCTTTGAAAACACTGTGGCACCCTGAAGCTGATCAAACAAATCATCAATACTCGGCAATGGATACTTGTTCTTGATAGTAACCTTGTTCAATTGTCGGTAGTCAATACACATTCTCATGGTACCATCTTTCTTCTTAACAAACAACACTGGCACACCCCACGGAGAAACACTAGGCCTAATAAATACTTTACCAAGCAAGTCTTGTAACTGATCCTTCAAGTCCTTTAGCTCTGGCGGGGCCATACGATATGGCGGGGTAGAAATAGGCTGAGTGCCCGGAACCAAATCAATGAAAAAGTCAATATCCCTATCGGGTGGCATACCCGACAGGTCAGCAGAAAATACCTCTGGGAACTCACGAACAATGGGCACATACTCCATAGAATGAACCTCGACACTAAAATCACGAACATAAGCCAAATAGACCAAATACCCCTTCTCAACCATGCGACGAGCCTTCATATATGAGATAACCCTGCTGGAAGAATTACCAGGAGTCCCCCTCCACTCCAATAGAGGCACTCCCGGTAAGGCCAAGGTCACAGTCTTGGCGTGACAGTATAAAATAGCATGATACGGAGACATCCAATCCATCCCCAAAATAACATCAAAATCAACCATATCAAGGAGTAGAAGATCTACTTTGGCATCAAGACCACCAATAACCACTATACATGAACGATAGACTCGATCTACCACAATAGAATCACCCACTGATGTAGATACATATACATGAGTACTCAGAGAATCACGAGGCATAATCAGATAAGGAGCAAAATATGAGGACACGTAGGAAAATGTGGATCCCAGATCAAATAAAACCGAAGCATCCCTGCTGCAAACTGAAACCATACTTGTAATGACTGCATCGGAGGCCTCAGCCTCAGGTCTGGCTAGTATAGGACAACATCGGGGTTGGGCCCCACCAATCTGAACATCTCTGGGTCGACCTACTGCGGGCTGACCCCTACCTCTCATAGCCTGTCATCCACCTCTAAGTGTCTGGCCTCCACCTATGGAACCTCGACTTCCACCCCTAGCTGGCTGGGGGGTGGGGGTGCACCTGGTGCAGGAATCATAGCACGGGAACCCTGATGCTAAGAACCACTATAAGCTCGGGGGAAAAACTTAGCAATGTGCCCTAGACCACCACAAGAGTAACAAGATCTCTGCTGCTGAGACTGCTGGCCCTGAAACTGTCCCTATCGACCAGAATAACCACCCTGAAAGCTCTGGAGCGGCGGTGCACTGATAGGAGATGGTGGTGCACTGCGGGATACCTGAAGTGCTGACTTAAAGGGTCTAGAAGGATGACCTCTACCAAAAAAATCCCTGCCTCCATACGAGGCACCACTGAATCGGCCAAAATGATGAGGCCTCTTGTCAAACCCCTAACCACTGCCCTGTAATACGACTATCTCAATCCGCTTGGCCACATTTGCCGCCTCCTGAAATGAAATATCAGTACCTGTCTCTCTATCCATCTGTAGTCTAATCGAATGAGCTAGCCCCCCAATAAACCTCCTCACCCTCTCTCGATCGGTGGGGAGAATCATGATAGCATGTCAGGCCAAAGTGATGAACTTGGTCTCGTACTGTGTAACTGTTATAGAGCTCTACTGAAGACGCTCAAACTGCCTCCGATGATCCTCTCTCTTGGTGACTGGAAGAAACTTCTCCAAGAAAAAATTGGAGAACTAATCCCAAGACAAAGGAAAAGATCCAACTGGCCTGGTCAAGCAATAATCCATCCACCAAGTCTTGGCGGATCCAGAAAGGAGGAAAGTAGCAAAATCGACCCCATTGGTCTCCACGATCCCCATGTTCCGAAGAACCTCATAGCAACTGTCTAAGTAATCGTGGGGATCCTCTGACGGTGCACCAATGAAAGTAGTAGGAAACAACTTGGTGAACCCGTCAAATCTCCATAAAGCATCAACAGACATAGCTGCTCCCTCAACGTCCTGTGCCACAATACTCGACTGAGCTACTACAGTTGTCTGAGGTGCTGGAGTCTGGAAATGAGAAGCTAACTGCTCTGGTGTGCGGGTAGCAGGAGTCTGGGCCCCTCCCCCAGCGTGAGAGACGGCTGGTGCCGTAGGAAGTAGACCTGCCTGAGCCACGCTCTCCATAACGCCTACTAAGAGGACCAGAGCGTCCTGAAGTACCGGGGTGGCAATGAACCCCTCTGGGACCTGAGCTGGTCCAACCGGAACTATCTGAGCAGGAACCTCATCGGCAAACTCTACTTGAGGATCCTCCACTGGGGCTATTGCTCTGGGCTGAGCCCTGCCCCTGCCTCAACCTCTAGTATGGTCTCGGCCCCTCGAAGGAGCTGCAACTGGAGGATCGAGCTGCTAATCGGTAGATGAGGAAGCACGTGTTCTCGCCATCTGTGAAAGAATAGAATAGAAACTCAGTTAGCATTTAGAATTCAAATCGCATAACATAGAAGAATAGATGTCAAGTTATTCCTAATTTTGTAGCCTCTGGGGGATAAGTAAAGACGTCTCTGTACTGATCCCTTAGACTCTACAAAGCTTGTCCGTGAATTGTGAGACCTAGGCGTCTAACGTTGAACCCGCTAGACAAACCAACGTGTATTCTCAATTTATTAAAATCCTCTATCATTATATGAAAACAGGTGAAATATGACATTTTCATAAATAAAAGCATAAAATGAAAACAGGCTACAAGTATATAACTCAATCCACTGCTTTTAAGAATTTTCAAAACAGTCAAAACCCAGATCTTTGGAGCCACAATGTCATGGACTGTGTACGAATAATACATGTAAGGTTCTGAAAGAAGTAAATACATCTGTTTACGAAGTACTAAAAAAAGAAATAAAGAAGTGGAACGGGACGCCAAGTCCTACGGACGCCTGCAGTACTACCTTGGTGCATCCGGGTGGACTAAAGGAAGCCTCCTAGCTCTAAAGTCGACAGGGTCCTGTACCGGGATCTGCAGAACAAAAAGTGTGCAAGTGTAGTATCAGTATAATCGACCTCATGTGCTGAGTAAGTGCCGAGCCTAACCTTGGCAAAGTAGTGACGAGGCTAGGACACGACAAATAATACAACTTGTGCAATTTAACAATAATCGAAAGAAATAATAACTACAGAAATAATAAGTTAAGTACAAAGGAAAAAGGGGAACATGATGGGGAAAAAGAGATAGCAAATAACAGACATAACGGAATAAGGCAACAATTTAAATATCAAAGTAACAACATAAAATAACAACACAAATTAAATAGTGCACGACATCACCCTTCGTGCTTTTACTCTCATCCTCACCAAAACAAGTGCACGGCATCACCCTTCGTGATTTTACTCTAATCCTCACAATAATCAATAAATGAACGACATCACCCTACGTGCTTTTAATATCATATCATGGCACGACATCACCCTTCGTGCTTTTACTCTCATCCTCACCAAAACAAGTGCACGGCATCACCCTTCGTGATTTTACTCTAATCCTCACAATAATCAATAAATGAACGACATCACCCTACGTGCTTTTAATATCATATCATGGCACGACATCACCCTTCGTGATTTTACACTCTCATCTTCACAATAAACAATACACAGCATCACCCTTCGTGCTTTACACTCTTCCTCAAAGAAATCAATACACGGCATCACCCTTCGTGCTTTACACTCTTCGTCACCCAAACAATATCTATAACAGAAGTTTGGCAAGGAAGAAATCAACAACATAACCACAATAATAATTACAACATCCCGGCAAGGTAACAACAATAGAAATATCACCGTCCCGGCAAGGGACACAGCTATAACCAATCTCACTCAAGTACATAACTTAACAAAATATTCCTAAATCTAAAGAAATACTCAACAATATTTACAACCAAGCATTTCCACCGAATGAACAACTACCAAAATGAATTTCAATCTATAACATAGTAAATATCAATGAGAATCACATAATTCGTAATATCCGACTCACGGGCATGCTTGACACCAACATATAGGTACTCATCACCTCACCTATACGTTGAACATGCAATAAACACATAGCAAATAAGACTCAACGCCCATTCCCTCAAGCCTAGGTTAGGCCAAACACTTACCTCGACTTCCACGACAAAAATCACGCCTCAATCACCGCTTTTCCTTCTGAACTTGACTCAAAATCAATTGTATCTGCACACAATTGAACCAATAACATCAATAAACGCTATATAATTCAATTCCAATGCTTAATTATAACTTTTCTAACATTCTTCCCAACAACCCAAAAATTAACTCCGGGCCCGCTTGATCAAAACACGAGGTTCGGAACAAAACTCGATCACCCATTAACCCACGAGCCCGAATATGTAATTAGTTTCGAAATCCGACCCCAAAATGAGGTCTGAATTCCAATTAATCAAAAAGCCCTAACTCTACCCAAATCCCTAATTTTCTCCCATTAAAATCATGTTTTAGGCCTAGAAATCTTATGAGTGTTGATAAAAATTGAAGAAAATGAGTCTAAGATTACATACCTATGAATATGGGTAGAAAACCTCTTGAGAAAATTACCCCAGGTCTTCTATTTTTATGAAAAGTTGAAGAAACGACTAAAATTTGTTTTTAAAAAACTTCATTGCCCGACTTTCGCACCTGCGGTGCATGGGTCGCACCTGCGCTATCGCAGGTGAGGGAAAACGATCGCACCTGCAGAAATGCACAGGCCCACAGGGGGGCCGCACCTGTGGATAAATATCCACTCCTCCGGAACTGCTTCTACGGAATAAGGGTCCGCATTTGCGAGAGGACCGCACCTGCGAACCATAAAGCGCACATGCGGTCTCGCACCTGCGGCCCTAGGCTCACAGGTGTGGGCACACCAGAACTGGTTCACCAACAGTGATTTTCCAAGTTAAAACACCCCGAAACTCACCCGAGCCATCGGGGCTCCAAACCAAATATGCACACAACCTCAAAAACATCCTACAGACTTACTCATGCGATCAAATCGCCAAAATAACATCTTAAACAACGAATTTATCATTAACATCAAAGAAAATTTCCAAGACTTTCAAAACATCAAACTTTACCTCTACGCGTCTGAATCATGTCAAACGACCTCCCTTTCTAACCAAATGTTAAAGACACAACATAAATATCATATCAAACATGTAGAGGGATCCGGAACCAAAATACGAGCCCGATACCATAGATTTCACACATAATTACACTTTTAAAAATCCTTTATATTTTCAGAAAATAATTTCTTTCAAAATTTCATTTCTCAGGCTTGGGACCTCGGAATTCGATTCCGGGCATACGCCCAAGTCCCATATTTTCCTACGGACCCTCTTGGACCGTCAAAGCACGGGTCTGGGTTTGTTTACTAAGGAGGTTTTCATGACCTCGGAACACAGAATTGACTAGAAATACACGGGGTGACCTTTTGGGTCATCACATCCTCATAATCTCACGAGTATGTACATATAAAGAACGCTGAAATCGGAGTCCAAATGACCCCTCAAATCACCCCTAGAAGGTCTCTTAAAACCAAGCCCTAGTTTTCCTCCTTTTCCACCGATTTTCCCTAATTAAACACTACTAATTAGGTCCTTAATCACATATAATCGATTTAATATGTCCAAAAACCTTACCTCAATAGAGCACAAACATTTCCCTCTTCAAAAACTCTCAAAAAGCTCGGAACCCGCACAACAATGGTGAAAAGAAGACTAAAAATCGTTAAGTCCTCTTTTATAATTTCTGCCCAGGATTTTCGCACCTGCGGTTCGCACCTGCGCTCAAGGCGACCGCACCTGCGGAATTTAATTAAATGGATGAAATCCTCGCACCTGCGGCCCAGGTGTCGCAATTGCGGCTCGCAGATGCGGCCCACACGACCGCTTATGCGGATCTTCCCCCAGGCCTCAGAACCCGAACCTGCGACCTTCTCCACCATTTCTATAATGACCCGACCGGTTGTTTTGCGTTATAGGACCCTATTCCCCTAAATGAGACTTTTCGTAGTGGCTTTTGTGATTTAGGACCCGAGGGGACGAGTGGTTTGGGATTCAGAAGAGTTTAGAGTAGTATAGGAACACATAGTTCCTTAAGGTTGGCCTTTAAGG
Source organism: Nicotiana undulata (assembly GCA_005239495.1). Lineage (NCBI taxonomy): Eukaryota > Viridiplantae > Streptophyta > Magnoliopsida > Solanales > Solanaceae > Nicotiana > Nicotiana undulata. The sequence continues at coordinate 40,970 of ML284528.1, forward strand.
CCAAGTTTGACTTCGGACAACGCTTTTAGTAACTGACCTCGGAATTGAGTTCGATGGTTCCGATTCGGACTTGTGTGTGTGTCCGGAATGGGTTTTGGATGACCCGGGAACATTTCGGCGCCAAATAGCGAAACAAGAGTTTCCTTAAGTTCAAATTGAGGTTTGGAACATGTTTTTGTGTTATAGAGGTCTGAACGGAATTCCGAGACCCGGAATAGTTCCATTATGTCATTTAGGACTTTCTCACAAAATGTTGTGTCATTCCGAGTAGTATAGGTCGGTTTAGCGCATTGTTAGCGAATTCAAGAACTTAAAGTTCTTAAGTTTGATTCTAGGGGTTTTGATGTGTGATTTTTAGTTTTAGCGTTGTTTTGAGTGTTCCGAAGGCTCGAGCAAGTCCGTATTATGATATGGGACTTGTTGGTATATTTGGACGGGGTCTTGGGTGGGCCCAGATGCCATTCGGGCATCAAACGAGACCAAAAACCAGCAGTAATAGCTGCTGGTGCACCAGGTCTAGTGTGACCGCACCTGCGGTTGCCCAGTCACAGGTGCGAGACCGCTCGTGAGGTCCTTACTTCGCAGGTGCGACCCTAGGTGAGGCCACCCAGTCGACGCAGGTGCGCACCAAAATCCACAGAAGCGGAGCCGCTGGTGCGGACTCCGTTCCGCAAGTGCGGGCAAAGGCCCCTTGCCCCTCTTTCGTAGATGTGAGACTTCTCTTGGAGGCGCGAGACCGCAGGTGCGGTCCTCGAGTCACAGGTGCGGAAACCCTGTAGGCAGTGAGGTCTTTTAAAATACGTGAAATAACCATTTACTCCATTTCTTTCGTCCATAGTCGACCTTGAGAGCTTGGAAAAGAGCCAAACGACCTAGCTACTGAAAGGTAAATGATTTTTACTCTAATGTTAGTTTAATACATGAATTCCTAGGTAAATTAACCTCCTAATTAGTGAAAATCAAGGGTTAGAGTGAAGACCTAGGGCTTTATGAAATTTTTGGAATTACCCACTAACTAGCTATGAAATCATGCAAAAATCATATATTAATGATCCTTAGGTTATGGGTAAGTAAATCCTTCAAAAATTTCCGGAATCCGAGCATGTGGGCGCGGGGGTGTATTTTGATATTCTTCAAAGTAAGTTGAAATAACTAAGTAAATAGGGGAATTTCATGCCTTTGAGTATAAATTAATATATTAATGCATCATTAGACTAGTTTCGAGCCCTTGGGAGGCGAGTTTGGAGTTTCGGGCGCATTGTTGACCCGGAAAGTAGGCTCGGCACGAGGTGAGTCTCCTTTCTAACCTTGTAAGAGGGAATTGTCCCCATAGGTGATTATAAATGATTGCTTGTCCTTATTTGCAGGGTCTACGCATGCACGAAGTGACGAGAGTCCGTGCGTAGCTACTATTATGCTTGTCGGGTAGTTTAGGATTCACGAGCATGCTCTATGTGTTGTATCCGTGATATTGTATGTGGACTAGGTAGTCTAATATCCTTGAATTTAATATACGAAGGCCTAGGAGGCTATGTTTCGAAGTTGGTATTTTTGAATCCCTTTTCTGCTAGTAAGACCCCTGTTAATTATGTGAAATTCCTGAGGATTATGCATATGTATGCGGGAACCCGAGTCCCATGTATGATTTGCGAGCGTGGCAGACCTAGCATTATGTCAACCGCGTCGCATGTTCGATTCGCGAGCGGGGAAGATAGATGCATCTATGGTTCGGGCCGTTCGATCCTCGGCCGTACGTTCACGGCCTGTTATATGTTTGATAATTTATGAGAAACCCTGTAATTGTAATTGTTGATTTTATGAAAGAGAGAAGGTTAAATAGATTGTATGCCATGGAAAGGGATAGCGTGAGGGTACTAGAGAATGTTATCTGATGCTCATTTCCTTATCACTGTTCATTACTGCTATTATTGTTTAGCCTATATTTATTTCATATTGTCTGACGCTAGTAAGTATCAAGTCGACCTCTCGTCACTACTTCTTCGAGGTTAGGCGGGATACTCACTAGGTACATATCTGTTTATGTACTCATGCTACACTTCTGTACTTAATTGTACAGGTTCTGAGGCTGGTGCATCTGGTTATCAGACCAGAGCTTGATCCTGAGAGTATATTTTGGGCCTGACTTCACGGTGAGCTGCTTCCCTTGGCGATACTCAGCAGCACTATGGAATTATCTTTTGTTTATTCCTGTCTACGTCTTTCAGACAGTAGAACAATTGGTTTCATTTTTTGTATATTCTACTAGTTCGCCTGTAGACTTGTGAAACTAGTTCCTGGCACACACGTAGTAGACTTTATATCTTATTGGAACTATATATATTGGTTCACGATCCTTGTGGCTACATTTATTTAAGTTGGCTAATTTATCCGTTTCCACTTAAACGTTTTAAGCTTAAAATTTGGTAAGTGTGGGGAGGTTTTATCAAATAGGAAAATTTCACTAGTAAATCAATTGTTGGCTTGCCTGACCCTGGTGTTGGGCGCCATCATGACCTGAGTTAGGATTTTAGTCCGTGACAGCTTCTATGGCTCGCACCTGAGGTCAAATATTTGCAGGTGCGGAAATCACAGTAGCAGAAACACCAGCAACTGTTGCTGCATTTTCTCAAGCCTAAAAATTCTCGTTCACCATACGAAATCAATCCCGAGCCCCTCGGGACCCCAACCAAACATACCAACACATCAAAATGATCATTCAAACTTAGTTGCACTCTCAGAACACCCAAAATAACATCAAAACACCAAAATCACATCAAATTCAAGCCTATGAACCTTGAAATTTCTAAATTCCACCAACGATACCAAAACCATCCAACACACATCCGATTGATCTGAAATTTTGCAAACATATCCAAAATGATATTACGAACCTGTTCCAACTTCCGAAATTTCATTCCGACCCCGATAGTCTATTTTCAATTGCTGACCAGAAATCACCAAAAACTAACTTTCGCCAATTCCAGCCTAATTCTACACCGGACATCGCAAAAACATTTCAAACACACTCCTAAGTTCCAAATCACCTAACGAATCTATCCGAGCCATAAAATACGCATTCCGATGTCGTTTACCAATAAGTCAACTCCCAGTTGACTTTCCAACTATAAGGTTATTTTTAGAGACTAAGTGTCTCAATTCTCACTACAACCATTCTGAACCTGATCCAGCTGACTTCAACACATCATAAATAGTGTAACCAATGTATGACAAGGAAAAACAGTAATAATAATGCAGATTCTACCAAACGATCGGCCGGATCGTTACAATAAGGCGATCATTTCGTTAAATATTTCCTCCTAAAGCCATAAACTTTATGGACGTCGCCCCTCCTCCTTCTTCTCCTCCTCCTAGCATTCGCCCTAGCACGAGAACTCGTGATCGCCATTGGAAGGTTAATGGAAAGGATCGGCGAGTTCGACTTCCTACGTCATGTGCTCAACGTGTTTTTTCCTAACGGAAAAACGTGGTCATAAGACGGTTGGTTGCACGATTGAATGGCTCTTAATGCTGGCTGACTCCTCCATTAATCCTATTCTTGCCAAAAAAAACATCAGCATTTTCATCACCGCAACGTCTTCCTTCTATTGTTGAGAGTTCAATCCCTGCATTGACTCATCAGAATAGAACCGTGCTTCCTCCTTTTGTTTTTTGCCATGGATTTGAATTAGGCAATATGGAGTTCTCTAGAGAAGAAATAGAACGGTTCGCTTCAACTACTACGTCATCAGAGTCGGTTGAATCTTCATTTCCCGCGCAACATATGAATGTATCAAATGAGGAAAAATGTTGAAGTGTTAAGTGTGGAAAGTAAGAAGAAGTTATAGAATAGGAGGTCCAAGAAAAATAGGTATTAATGAGGAAATAAAGAATGCAATATTTGTACAATTTTATTGACGAATTATGAATCAAATATTATAAATTTATGGCTATGCCTTTGTTTCACCTCCTTTTTTTATAACCTCTTTTTGCTTCTATTAGGTTTTACCCTTACTGTTGGCAAAGAAAGGAATGGATCTATTTTACTCTATTTTATTATAAGTTCCAAACCTCTTATTTTTGTCCCGTATGTGCACATGTATGCAAACTGAAATAATAGATATTATTGAAATGTGTGAGCATGTTATTTTTCACCTACTGAATACTCTTACAAATTTGATGAATAAATTAATTTTTATAGATTTTGTTGAATTTTAGTGTTTATTTGTGAATTATTTGCATCGCATGGTCAAAATTTGTCACGATCCAAATCTTGACTCAGGTCGCGATGGCACTCAACACTGTGGTCAGGCAAGAAAATATTTAATTTACTAGTGAATTCCCCTTAGTTGAGAAATATTTCCAACACATGCAAAATTTTCAAGTTTAAGACATTAAGTAAAAGAAGATGAAGTTTGACTAACATAAGCAGAAATAGCCATAAGGGATCATAAACCAATATTTACAACCCAAAAATAAAATGTCTACTACGTGTGTGCCAGGAACTGGTGTCACACGTCTACATGCATACTAGTAAAGTATAACAAAAGATAAATAAATTGTCCTACTGTCTGAAAGGCCTAGACAGGAATAAGCAAAAGACTCTGTAGTGCTGCTGAAGATCGCCAAGAGAAGCAACTCACACTGAAGTCAAATCCAGGTAATCTCAGGATCGAGCTCCGGCCTGATACCCAGATGCACCCGCCTCAGAACCTGTATAAATAAGTACAGAAGCGTAGCATGAGTACATAAACAGATATGTACCCAGTGAGTATCCAGTCTAATCTCAAAGAAGTAGTGACGAGAGGTCGACTTGACACTTACTAGGGTCCAAACAATATAATTAAGCAGGACATAATGAAGGTAACTAGGATGCGAGGATAATAAGGCAATATATATCGACATGTAACGGCAATTCAATTTAAGTGGTGAAACAATAATAAGCAAGTTCTCAATTCATTTTCCCCCTTATTTCTATCAATTAAATAGTCATAAAGACGTCAAGGGTCGAATAGCGGAATAAGGACAACCGACTTGAGCCATCATAAAACAATACTATGAAATGTCGAAGGGTCGAACGACGCAAACCATAGATGCACTACCAACCTGCCATGGCATACGGCCTGCTCCCATGAGAGTTGGGGAGAAACAACACTCGGCTCGCGGAATATAAATTGTGAAGCGGTCACATGCACAATCAATATCTTTCTTTAAACCCTTTTCGATGAACAATTCCTTTAAAATACCAACTTACATGATTTTCTTGAAACAAAGTTGCATACAATGAAGTCATAAAGCATATTATTCAATTTGAGGAAATTCATAAGGCATGGTGTGAGCCTAACTACCCGGACATAACAATAATATTCACTACACACGGACTCTCGTCATCTCGTACTTATGTAGTCCCCACAAACATTAACACATAATCATTTAATTCACCTATGAGGACAATTCCCTCTTACAAGGTTAGTGTTACAACCCATATTCACGTATGTTGGTCATGCCATAAGTTAATAGACATATACATGAGAAGAGATTATCTTTGATATGATAAGAAGTTAATCCTATTGATCTTATATGATACAAGAGTGTATATGAGTGATTAACACGTATTAGAAGTTAAACGAATCAACGAGGTTGTAACTCGTATTTTTGGATAAACCTAGGGGTGCTTGATACTCTCAAGAGGTCGTGTTTTAAGTTATTTTTATCATATAATATCCGTATCATAGTCTTGGAGTCAAACAAGTTATGAAACAAAAGTCGACAAGAGTTGTCGCAACTTAGGTTCATAGTTTTACTTAAACTTTAGGTCAAATGTTATTAAGCTTTTCTCCCAATCTACTACGAATTACAGGGTGATCTACCCATAAAATTGAATATCTATGAGTCTAGTTTATAACGCATTAAACCGTTTATCAATACGACATCGGAGTAGAGAGATATAGACATTTTCGCGAGACTGCACAAACTGCTAGGTGACAAGTAGGTGGGTCACCTACTTGGTTAAATGATAGCCCAAAAAGAGGCAATTTCGGGTCAGCCACAAAGCCCATTAAAAGGCTTATCTACTGCAGTATATACCCCATTATAACTCACAAATAACCAGACCTAAACCCCTGCAAACTTCCTCCCAAAAATCACCCACAAACCCTAATTGATTTTCCCTCTCTTTCAAGTTCAAATTGGGGGTAAACCCTAGAGTTTGAAGAACCAAGATAAGGGCTGAGTTACCCAGCAAGTAAGGTGAGTTTACTGCTCTCTTTCATCCATTTTTTGTGCTGTAAATTCAAGGTAATTAGTTTTATACTTTTAAGAACTCACGGGACGGTGATCGGAAGCCGTGAGTTCGAGTTATTCACTTGTAGCGGACTGTTTTGCGGATTGATTTGTGTTGCTGTTGGGCTGCGTGTTTTACTACTGTATTGTGGAATTTGGAGGAGGAAGGGTGTGGAGAAACACCATATAGATGTAGGATTGTGGGCTGGTCGTTCGTCGTAACATTTCCGGGTCGTTTGACACGACTACGGTGGTTGTCTTATGTATAAAGTTATTAGGTTGTGTGTGGACTGTTTTGGGAGGCTCAATTTGATATTTATTGATGTTGTTTGCGCTGTTTAGTGATTGTTTTGACTTGTGTGAAGTCATATATATAGGGGAGGTGTTGCCCGTTTCATCGTAAAATAGGTTGTGGTCGATACACAATAGTTATGACGCTCAAATGATAACGA